>VYZV01027365.1:13479-34758 GCA_013401275.1 Pandion haliaetus | reverse complement strand
AAACTGCGCCACACAAACCCATAACACACGTGTTGAGCCATACTCCTTGTACCCCACCTCTCCCTCACACCCGTCTCCAGATGCTGTGGCACGAGGTCCAGCTTCATCGTTTCCCTCGCCCACCTCTGATGTTAGAGCATGGGAGAGGAATGACACCTTCATTGTAATCGGGGCCTAAAGGACACAGATCCTCAAGGGCCTACAGTGCAAAAAGCAGGTCAAGTTAAGAAGAAACACATAGTTTTACTGCCTCCAAGTACACGAGCAAGGATCCTCTCCCTGCTCTCACCCACCCTGCCAGGGTTGGGCAGGGGAGGTCGGGGCATGGGAAATCATCTCCTCAGCCAGAGCCACATGTTGATGATGCAGGCAGAGATCAACACAGAGTAGACCAGGGCCTCCTTCTGATACCACGCATTGCACTGCTCCTCCAGCAGGCAGAGCCTCCCTGAGATCTTCATCAACTGCAAGGGAAGCAGCGGGGCTGCTGTCAGCCCTGCAGCAAAGTGCAGGACACTGGCTGCACCCCAGAGGCGTGGGACAGCAAGTGATGGAGGTATGGGAGCTGCCTTCTTCAGGTCCTCCTTTTCTAGAGCAGCAGCTATCTTTTAGAGGGAAGAATTAGCAGCAGTACCTCAGCTCCTGAGCAGATGCTTCAGGAAAAGGTCCCTCCCATGAGAAGAGCATCTGAGGCCTTTACTGCCAGCAGATGGAGGGGTCTGGCTGTCTCCTGTAGCCCTACAGCCCCTCAGGGTAGGAGCTCGATGGGTCAACACACATGCAAGCTCTCCCCTGCTTCTCCATTAGCAGCATCAGCTGGGACTAGCTTGGCAACACCAGCCCATCAGGACTGAGCAACAGACCCCTGGAGCCCCTTCACCCACCCTCCTATGGCTTTTACAGGAAACATTTGCAACCCTTTACCCTCATCTCACCTGCTTTCTCATTGCTGCCATCTCGGCCACCCCAGACTCCTCCAAGGCGCTCTCTGGGGCTGGGCCAGCCTCCTGGGAGCTGGGGAAGAAAAACAAGAGATGCAGACAGACAAACACTGCTCAAGAGGTGCAACTGCCTTCCCACACACATGGCACTGCCACGGGGAGCTAAGCCATGCAGGTAGCATGTGCGTGCCCAGGATGTGCCACCTGGATGCAGCATCAGGAGAGAGGAAACAGCACCTGCACAGCATGTACTCATCTCTTCTTAACCACCATCATGCATATTTATACCACTCCACCATGCAACAAAACATACAGCACATGCCATGACAGACAACAGGGAAACTGCATGCTTGTATTTCTTTAGAGGTCCAAGAGAAAAACATATTTACCAAGCATCCATTCTCTGTAGCCAGAGGAATTCATTGAGGGTCGGATAAATCATCTTTAGAACCAGCCAGGTAAATATGTATCACAGGGCCAATGCCAAAATGGAGGGATGATCTCATTTACATCAGCAGGTGAGGATCCCGCTGGTGGGAAGCAGCCATCAACAGGGGGGGAACTATCTGAGCAAGTGCATCAGCCAGCAGAAAAGGGTCCTGTGTTTGCTGAGACAACGATTTCTTCCTCTCCGGTATCTCCAAGTACCACAAGATCACTTCCGCTCCCCCCCCCCAACCGAAAAAAGTATCACTTTTTGCTCTTATAGCAAATTTTACCTGCAACTTGAAACATAAACAAGTAACCCAAGCATGCACCACTTTCTTCCACCCCTGGAAACAAAGGGGCCACCACTGGGATTAGCTGCTGCACTGGCAGAGGCAATACAGACCATGGATCTCCAGGGAATCCCCCGGAGACACAGCCTTGCTGCAGGGCCCACAGCACCGAGCCACAAAATAAAGCCACAAAATAAAAGTAGGTCCACAATGAGAAAAATCAAAATTGCCACATTTGGTCTGTTGTTCCTATCATCACAGACTAGCCCTACATCAGTTCTGCTATAATCAAAACTCCCCTATGCACACCAATAACTCGCATGGGCACTCACTGATACCGTACGGGTTAATGAGTGTCTAACACTGCTCCTTCAGAGACCTTGGGGAGGAGACAATATTTATTCCTGTTTGCAACATGAAGTTGATCTCACTGAAGACAAGCCAGAACAGCATGCAGAGGAGATTCAGTGAATCTCTGAAAATACATTTGTGAGATAATACCTCCATATAATGTAGCTGAGGTGTAAAATGAAAGTCACAACAGAAAGAAAATACAATTTCTCCCAGCACAGAGCTATTAAAAAAGGACACATCCTGCAGCTTTTGATTGAAAAATCCCAGTTGATACAGGTGAACACCCTTTTGAGACTAGAAATTACCTTCCAATGACTCATACCCTTCAAGAGGTCACCATCAGGCAAATATTCCAGTCTCTGTCCAAGACCAGACTTCTCTTTACTAAAATTTCAAGACAAACAAGTCAGCGTAGTAATTTTTTAATTTTTATTGTTGCATAGGTGTACAAAGTTGTTGTATTGAAGAGATACTGTATGCATCTGAAGTGATGCAAAGTACCAAGAAGAGGTGTTTCAAGGTGGCTGGCTTCAAAGGGAGATCAAGACCTGGGGAGAGGCCTGGGACTCACCCCATTACACTACAGCAGCTCTGCAAGCTACCACCTCTCATGGTACCATGGCCTAAACCTCCTCTACTGCTGATAGGAGGAGGGAGAAGGTCTTATGTAGCCACTAACCAGATCTGTTGGCATGCCCAGACTTCATCTAAAAAAAAAAAAAAAAAAAAAAAAAGCGACATTTGAAGACAGTCAGCCTACTGTGGTTAAAAGCAGGGACATCACTTTGCATCATCCACAGGCACAAGCCAGCTCTGCTGCCTGCACCTCTGCGCCAGCTGTGGAGGGAAGGCAAGATCTGCCACTGATGGCACTGATGATGGATGCTCACTCTCCTCCCCTTCTGCCTGGAGGCTTTACTCAGGGAGAATTAGAAGTATTTAGACATTACTCTGGGGGCTCATCAGCCTTAGAGCAGTGGGGACACCTTAAGGCTACAATGATGTCTTTGAACATGTTAAATTTACTGTACTTGCACAGATAAGAGCGTGGTGGAGAAAGTTGCTCCAGCACATCCGTAGATATTGAGGTCATTGCATACCTACTCCAGTGAGCACACAGGCATACTGCACCCTGGCCAGAGGCATTGGCTATGGGATGAGTAACTTGGTGCAGCCAGCTCGTGGAAAAGGTTAAGAGTGACCAAGATACAGCCAAGGGTGCTGGGAGCCTGCAGGAGAGGCGTCTCTCAGGGACAGGACCTGGGTCAGGCTGCCTGTTCTGGATTTTGATTCCCTTCACACATTTCTCTCCATCAAGCTATCAAGGCATGCAGAAAAATTAGCACTTGCTTAGCAGTGAAGAGCAGCTGAAATCCCAGCAATGTCACAGGCAGTGTTCGATCACTCAGGGTGCCCTGGGGGATTGGTGTTACACCAAGCAAGAGACACAAGCTGGGCTGGGTTAGCAGGGCTGGCTGCACCAGGCACTCCTGGAGCAGGCACCCAGAGCTGGCAGACAGGACACACGAGGAGGAGAGTCTGGGGCAGCCATGCAGGACCATCCTTCTCCCACACCCTGCAGCCTGCAGTTTACAGAGCTCATGCCTGGCTCATGCCGTAGCGAGGCAAAGGCAAGTCCTTGCAGAATGACAGGGAGGCAGCTCAAGACAAGCCAAAGTCACCTGGTTGGCACTGGGTCTTGCAGAGAGTCCTGGACATGGTGGAAGAGCACCCGGCCCAGGAGGTACATGGTCTGGAAGATGTTCTGCATGGAGTAGATCCTGCCCGTCAATGTGAGGAGTGGGAGTGGGGCACTGCGTACAGGCGGGGGGCACGCATCCGGCCTGGAGCGCACACAGAGTCACACCTGTTATTTTCTGGCCTTGTACAGCAACAGGCACAGCCTGGCATTTGGCGGTGACCTTCATCCCTTCAGCAGCTCCAAGCACATCTGGGCAATGCCATTGCCACCCAGACCCCCATATCACCAGGTGGGAGAACTCCCTACAGCTGACCTCAGGCTCAGAGGCAGTTGCCTGACTCCTCCGAAGCCAACCATGGCTGTATGATAACAAGACCTTCACCAGCTGCTGTCACAGGGAGGTGTTGCACAAGGCAGACCTCTTGCCACCCAGGACAACCCTGGACTTCTAGGGGAAAATGTGGCTCTGCTCTGGGATTAAGTTAGAGATAATTTCTCCACTGGAGAGACTCCAGAGCCCCAGGCCATGAGCAGAAGATCACTATCACCACAATACTGCTCACAAGCTATGCTCAAAGAGCTGAAAAGCAAGAGTGTTCTTAGCCCACCCTGCCTGCACAGCACCACAAATTTCAACAACCCTTGCAAAAACTCAGTTAAGCCCTGATGCCTCGTTTGTCAGTGGTCACCTGCCCACAGCCCCCAGCACGCTGCCATGCTGGTGCTGGAACAGGAGAGCACATTGCAAAGCACCAACAGGAAGATGGGCAGAGCCAGAGAGACCGGGACAAGCCAGGCAAGGACCAACAGTACTCCCAGCCTGCTGCAAGAGGGGACGTGCTCTCCCACGTGCATCTCAGCAGAGAGCTCATCACTCTGGGGACCAACACAGCTGCCTTCAATGCTGCCTGGCACAAACATCTCTGACACCGGAAGCCATGTTTCTCTCCTGCAAGAGTAGGATTTGCCAGGCATTGCCTTACCCCAGTCTGGATACACCCCCACCTCAGGGCACCAACACCAGAGAGCATCAAAGCAGCACAGACAACAGGGGATGCTGATCCCTACCCACCCCACACAGCTCTGGGTTCATGCTCACCGCTCATGGTGCTGGCCCGGGCTGTGCAAGGCCAGCTGGGTACAGTCACTTGGAGTCCTCTCCCGCCGTGACCGGCTGCTGTGATGGCCCTGTTGGCATCAAACACAACTGTGTTAGCACGGAGATCCTACACAGGGCGAGCCCAGCCCAGTGCCCTGCACGAACTGCAGTGCCAGGAGCCTGTCAGCAAAGGGAAAGCCCTCGGTGGTAGGAGCGCTACGTGAGCCCCAAACCTGGTGAGCTGATGCTGGGGCGGGTGGGGAGACATGGTCGGAGCAGGGCAAGGGTCACCGGCAAGGAGCCTGCTGACCTGATCTCTATTCAGATCAAAAATCCTGAACCTAATGCATCTGGGAATGGCTCTTGAATCTCAAGGAGGTGAAAGCGCTTGAGAAGGCAGATCAGCAGCTCCAGCAGCCATACCAAGCCTTTGCCTGCCCATGTCAGGGGCCTCTCTTTGAATCAGTTTAAAAAATCTGCTTTCAACTCTGACACCAGAACCCTTTACACTGCAATGATGAAACAGCTCCATCTCGTACTTCATCCAGGAGAAACAGTAGTTGAAAAGGGACTTCAAAATTAGCAAAAGGAGGTTGTGGGGGTACTGCACCTACCTCAGCCTATCTCCTGCTCACAAAATGCAGTAGGACGTCTGGCTGAATGGATGTTCCAGCACGCAGGTGTGTACTGGTTATGGGACAGAAACAGATCCCACCACCCCTACACACTCGCTCCTAGGGCCTCCCAGGAGAAGGCAGCAATCTGGAAGATGAATTCTGGCTTCGGCTGACAAGAGGCCTCTGGAGAAACCCAACACTGGGATTGCTCCCCCTTCCCACCACAGACAACCCCATCTGCTCTCAATATAGTACCGATCGTTTGCGTTTCTGGGAGCTTGATCTGCTGGCTACATGCAGAAAAGGGAGCTCCCTGAGGCAGGTGGGCTGTGCAGAGGAGTCCGGGGACATGTGCACCATGACAGAGGGGACCTTCCTCCGCTGGTTCAGCAGAATGGGCCTCAAACTGGCATCTGATATTTCTACAGAGAGGAGAGAGGGAAGAATTAAACCAACCCAAATGCCCTCAGGACAGGACAGAAGAGAGATCCACCCATGTAGGAGAGCCAACCCCGTGTCTAGTCTCAGACGTACATCAAAAACCATGTCCTGCAGCTGTGAGTGGTGGGACAGCCCAGAGAGGCATGGACTGGAAGGCAACCAGACACACTGCTCCAACAAAGTGAGGTTTCAGAGCTGTTTTTCAAAGAGGCAGGGAGATATGTATCTGCATACAAATATCCCTCCCAAAGCAGGGAGCCTACCAAAGCCCAACAGGGAACTGTAAGAGATGTAGCAGGAGATACCTCCACATTTTGCTCCTCATCTTTTGGAACTAAGACCCCTCCTGCCTTCTGTTGATCACCTTTGCCCACCTTTCCCCAGGCATCTCCCCACTGTTCTGTCCTACCTTCTGGAAGAAAGCTGACTATAGTATCTGCCCCGTCCTCTCCTCTTCCAAAGCAAACCTGGGGGCTTTATAAAGGGATCCTACTCCCTAGGCTGTTGTAGAACCCCACTAGCCTTCAGCCACCCCAAAAGACAACCCAGGACGTTACCTGCAAGAGAAATCCTATCAGGGATGTGCATCCGAAAGGAAGGAGGGACATCTTCTGTCACTGGCTCGTCATCCACAGGGCTGAAGCTATCTGCTACCTTCAGCCTGTTGGGAACCTGCATCTTTTGATTGATGGCTTCTGTGAAGAGCAGGTCACAGCGGACTCGGTTCAGGTCCAGTCCCCAAAATGGCCACATCTTTTTTGATTTCCTCAGATTGCTTGAGCACCCTGGGGTTCACACATTGGAAAAGAAAGCTGAGTGGAAGTTGTAGCAAGCAGCTCTTCCAAACTGGCACCTGCACAGGGACAACATGCATACTGTAAGACAACTAAAATACAGGCAGAAACACCCAAAAGACAGACACTGTCAGAGTTGTCCCAGAGAACTGGGATGTCCCATGAAGCCCAGCTGGTGGGGGCAAGGGTTCAGGGCCACTGCAGGTGCAAACTCCTGCCCAGCAGGGTGAGGAAGGAGAAAACTTCTGCATGTCCTGGGAGCAAAGCATGAGCTTAGCACCTATTGCCTCCATTGATAGCAAGGAAAGGGCAATAGTTCAGCACACCTGTGGGAAAAGAACAGTTCAGTATACCCTAAAAACTAGTGGAAAAAAAATTATTTTCCATCCAGAAGTAAAGTTTTTTGGAGGACTGGGAGCACATTTTTATGTTCATACACCTTCAAGGAAAAATAAGGTTTTCTAAAAACAAAACACACATTTTGGTGATAAGATTCCAGGTTACCACAGGAAAAACTGAACACTAAACTCTTCCTCCACACATACATTCGCTTCAGTATCCCCCAGGGCCAGACCCCATTCCCCACCCAATCCAGCACCCATCTCCTTAAGTGACCCACACCAAGCTGAACAAGATGGCCTTTGCACTGAGCAGAGCTGCCAGATGCTGAACCATCCTCTTGGAAGGGAAGGAAAAGCACACATCAGCTGCCCCAGGCCAGAGCCAGCTCGGCCGTCTTCCAGGAGGGGACCGGCACTGAGGAGGGACACAATCACCAGCTCTCATGGCTCCTGGGGGCAGCCAACAGCAGGAGCAGGACATGGTACATGGACACTATCAGGGGCTTTGCAGCTGTTCAGGATGCACAACTGCCACATACCTCAGCTTCCCCTTTGCCAAGTCCCAGGGCTTTAAGAAGTGCTGTGGGGCCAAAATGTCCTAACACTTTCACTGAGCGATGCAAGCAGAGGGCAATCAATGTACATTTTTGGGAGAGGAGCCCCAAAAAACACCTTCCTGGCTCCCAGCACTTGCACTCTTTTTCTCAAAAAGCTGCAACCAAGGAGAAAACCCCAACAAGCGAGGGCTGCCAAGGCTGGCAGACCGCAGCGCTGCCCCAGCATCCCAGATGTGCCACATGCATGCACAGCTCCCCTACACCCTCCTTGCTGCCTCCCTTTGCGCTCACCATACCCAAAAAGGCCCCCCTTTGCTTCCAGGTCAAAATCTCCACTGTAAGAGGAGCCGCCTGCTCCAGCACAGCCCAAACAGCCAGAGGAAGGAGAGGTTTTCCTCTTCAAAGCTCAAGGGGAGAAAATGGGAGGAGGCGAGCAAGCAGGAATGTGCAGGGGCCCTGCCTTCTTTGATCACGTCCAGGGTCTATATTTAGCAGCTGGGTCTCTGACATTGCTTTTCCAGCCCACCAGGCTGCTCCCAGCCAGCAGCAGCCAGGGCTGCCCACTGCCACCCTCACTGCTACTTCTCATGGCACTTTGGACCCTCTTGCTTGCCCCAGCCCCCTGCCACCCCCTGGGATAACACCCAGGGGAGAGGAGCAGAGGGAAATCCCTAGGGAGCAGCACTGCCTCCCAAGGCCCAAAGAACCACGGGAGACACGGCCCCCAAGCCACCGATCCCATCCCCTGCAGCAGCCAGGCCCTGTAACTCCAGGTACACAAGGGTGACAGAACCGGCTCCACATCTGCAATAACCAGCACTTCCAGTGATCACCTGCCTCACAGTGCTCTCTCCTCCTCTGTCATTAAAAATCTTTCAATTAAAGAGACAGAAATTTGACCAGCATCAGCTGTGGCAATTTCCTGCTTCCAGTCACACAGAGATGAGATCCCTGTCTCTGCAACCAGGTCTGCCCCAGAGGTGCTGCCAGAGACACAGCATGCAGGGGGACAGCAGCCCCCAGCTGCCCCACACCTCCACCACCCTGCCCAGACCCAACACTGGCATAGGTCACACCAACCCATGGGTGTCACAACACACATGCAGACTGCTTCTCCCAAAACCTCAAAGAAAGTGGATTTTTGCAGGACCCACCCCCACTCAAGATCACGGCAGTAAGTCTTGGGATGGTCCCAAAGTGGTGTCAGTCCCACAGGTGAAACCTGCATCAGACACCCAGCCCCACGGTCCACAACCATAGAGACCACCGGGCTTCTCCTTCACATTTTTGGTGCTTTAGAGGAATGAACACCCTGTGTTGCTTTCTCAGCCTTCTCTCTGGGAAACCAGACTATATTAACAACAATAAATCTGGAGAGGGCAGATTGGTTCATTTACAAATCACCTATGAAACCGCTGCAGTTCCCAAAGAGTAGAGGGATGGGAGGGGAGTGAGAAGCAGACTCCGAGAGACTAAGCTATTAAGAAAAGGAAAAAAAAAATCAGCTGTCAAAACCTATAAGAACAAAATGCTTAGATGGCTGGATTTCCTCCTTTAACTTTCTTTATGGCTTTTTCTAGCTACTGCCAAGCAACCCCCCCTCGCCGGCAGAAGACGACTGCTACTCAGCCTCTGCTTTGGCACTTCTTGCATTTGCAGCGACAGGTAATTTCCGGCTCACTAAGCCTGTGAGCAGGTTTAAGTCCTGCAAGCAGGAAAAACCTGCCCTGAGGAGAAAAACCCCACAACCTCCTTCTCTCCATCCCTCCCCAGCCCAGAATACTCCACACAAGGCAGGCGGGGGTACCAGCCTTCTCCAGCACCCCCCCTTCACCTCTCAGGATGGGGTGCTGGAGAGAGCACCCCTCTGCTAGAGGAGCTAACCTCGCTCGCAGCTCTGCCCTTCGGCTTGGGGCTGTACCTTGTCACGGCAGAAAGGTGCTAAGAGGGAAGGGAACGGGGCTTGTCACATGGCTCATGTCCTGCCGCCTGCCACAGNACGCAGAGCCGGGGGGGACGCCTCTGCCCCCCGCGTCCCCGGGCCTCGGCCTAGGGATGCGCTGAAGAACAAAGGGCTCCGGGGATCCCAGACACAGAGCCCCGGCTTCGACCACCGGGGGGGACGGGGGGCTGAGAAACTCAGTTCCACGGGACACGCGTGAGAGGAGCGGGCCACCCACGGGGGACGGGAGCGGGGCTGGGGGGCGGCTCCAGGGCACGGAGGGCTCCCATGCCCTCCTAGGGGAGGCATCCTGCCCCTCGCCCCCCCGGGACACCCCAATGCCTCCCGCTGCCGGAGGCGCTCCGCCGCCAGGTCCGAGTCTGCCCACAGAGCGCAGCCCCATCCCGTCCCCGCTCCCGGGCACCCACCAGCTCTGCAGCTTGCAAACTGGGGGCGGGGGGCACTTACTTTTTTTTTTTTTTTTTTTTTTTTTTCCCCTGCAGACCAAGGCAACCGTCGGACCTGTAAACAGCCGCGCCCGCTGCCAGCCGGGGCGGGGACGGGGGCGGTGTCAACCGAGGCAGCCCCCCGCTCCCAGCAACCCGCCCGCCGCGCTTAAAGTCGCAGCCAGGGTAATTAACGAGCTGCGACTTATCAGCGCGGCACCTCCCCGGGGACAGCCCCACCCCCCTCAGCCAGCTTCTCCCAGCACCGATCGCGAAGGTAAATTTGGCGGAACGAAAGCATGGCTCTTGCCAGGGCAAATCCGGGGGACAGAAGCAAACCCAGGAGCTTCACCAGGTTCCCCCCCGTGCCCCCGCACACGCAGCCCACGATGTCTGCAGGCAAACCAACCCGCGCTTCAAGCTGAGGGCTCAGCCCATCTCCCCTTGGCGCCCCAATGCTGCTGCCCGTGGCAGTCCCAGCCACAGCATGTCCCCATGCCAGCGTGGGAGCCCGGGCAGGAGTGGAGACGGCAGCCATCCAAGTGGCGAGCTGTGCCAGAGCTAATCTCTCCTGCCTCGGTGGAGTCTGCAGTGATAAAATGATCCGTTTGGGATGAACGACAGTTTTAAACACTTCTGAATGGGGACAGAGTCCAACACCTGACCGTAAAATCTGGTTTTGAAAGGGCTTAAAAAAAATCCCATGCTGCTCTAGTCTTGCTATTTAAAGGGGATTATCTAAGAGGTTTAGGAGCACACAGAGGAACAGCAAGACAACTCGTGTGCCTAAATCCCCTCAAAGACCTTAGGAAATCCCTCCACACTTCACGCACCAACTGGTCAGAGCTCACAGGACACCCTCCAGCTCTCACCAAGAGTTGCACCATATGCCCAGGGAAGTCAAAGGCTCCTGTCAGGTGCATAGGGTTTGTTCCCAGCCCCACAGCAGCACACACCCAGTCTCCAGAGATGGTCTCCTCCTCACTGGGGGCTGTGCTGCAGCCATGCCTGGGAGGGGTTATTGGCACCATCATCCCACAGCTGCCTCCATCACCCTGCAGAGCTGAGCCCCAGCACCCCCACAAGATGGAAATCCAGCTGTGCCTAGTGAGACATCCTCCCTGTGGGAAAAAGCCACCCTGTGCCACTCAGACAGTGAGGGTTTTTTAATAAATACCTTTTTTTGCACAGAAATATACCAAGTTTTACAGAATACAAACTGCAGGGTTAATGACCGAGCATCAAAGACAGAGGATGCAGTGCCCTTCTGTCTCCCTTCAGTCTTTTCCAGGCTCTGACCCCAACACTCACTGTCAGACCTTCCCATAACCCCAATTTTCTAAGGCCAAAAGGCAGAGTGAAGGCCTGGGAGGGAACAGACAAGATGCCAGCAGCTGCAAACCCCACATGTCCTGCCCTAGGAGTGGCCATGCTGGGCAAGCCTCAGCTCTGGGCTGAGGGCACCTGCTGTGAGAGCATTGCTGGGACTGAGCAGGGTGTGGGCAGCCAATAGATGTACAATAGCCTTTCGGTGCTGGTGGAGAGACTGGTGCTGGGGTGAACACTGAAGGATGGCAGTGCTGGGAGTTTCTGGGCTATTCCTGGGGCATTGGTGAACACAACCCCCTTTTTAACCCATCAGACATGACTGGGAAAGGACAGCCCCATTGCTTGGATCCCAAAAGCAGCTGCCCGGGAAAAGGGGACACTCTGGTCCCACAAGCAAAGCACGTGGCTCTGCACTGCCCTGGCACCACAACCACCCAGTCAGGGTTTGGCCCTACTCTCAACCCATTGGCATCGCCAGCTCGTGGCATGATCAGTCAGCTCTCACCTCTGCAGCCGCCTCTGTCAGCAGGCCCTCCACGCCGTGATCGTGGCCACAGCCACCAAGCACTCTGCGCACCAGAGGGGCCTGGAGGAGAGCAGGGTCTCGAATTCCCCTTTACCTCCTGCAGAGGACAAAGAGCCCCAAAGAGAGGAGCCAGGCAGGACGCAGAGGTTTGGGGTAGGGAGAGGGGAGGTTTGGCCTGTCTGCAGGCTTCCTGTGCCAGCACCTCACTTCTGGGGAAGACACCAGACAGGCCACGCTCCAGGAAAGAGGAACACCCCCACCGCTTAAAGCCATGGGTCCACCTTAGGCTCGAGGTCAGAGATGACCCCATCATCCAGCTCTGCTGAAGCCGGACATCCAGCTGCCCAGCCCCCCACAGGGGGAGAGTGGAGAGCATTAGGAAAAGGACCTGCTACTCCAAAGTCACTTACCTCACGTACAAGATCACCATGAGCCCTCCCCCTTTCCGAAGGGATCTAGGAGATCAGAGAGTACCTCCCTGACTGCTCTTCCCTAATCTCCAGACAGCAAATATCACTACAGGCACCGCAGGATGGACTGAGCTTCTCACTCACACCTGGCAGCAAATCCACACAAGGGAAGCACTTTCTCCCGACAGGGTGGATACCAACTGTGGGGATGGACAGAAATTTGCGGCACCCCTCCTGCATCCCCAGCTCCTAATTGGAGCCCCAAGCAGCAAAATGGGGCCCAGTGAGGACATGAGGTAAGGCTGAGCAGCACCTCAGGGAGGCAGTGAGGCTGTTTTAATCATGGGAAATGTTATGTCTATTCGAGGAGGCAGTGAGGAAATCAAATGCACCATGGGGAGACCCCTGTGTTGAGCCAGGAACAAGCTGCCGCTCTGCTCTGGCTACTGCAGCACTTATGTGAGCAGGAAGTGAGGGGCAGGAAATGGCTGGCTGGCTCTGGAGCCATCCCCGCAGCCCAGCCTCACTCCACTTGGGGACAGCTATTTTTGGTTAGGAGGGTAAGGCTATTGTGTGATGGCACCAGCTAGTACAGGTGAGACGGGGTGCCAGCTGGCACCTGACGGGGGTCCTGGGCATGGTGAAGGGAGGATAGGTGGGTGAGCGTGAGTGTATGAAGAGGCAGGAGGAAGGCAGACCTGTTATTTGCCTGCAGCAGGGGCAGTGGCCACGATCTCTTCATACTTGGGTGGCAGGTCATTGTAGGAGACACTGGTCTCTTCGCCACTGCTGCTCTCCAGGTGGCCCGTCACCTCCTCATAGGAAGGTGGAGGGGTGGCACTGGACAGTCTGGAGAGGATGGAGACTGAATGCTCTGGTGGGTAGAGGGTGCCGTCTTGCTGGGGGGTGCCCCCAGCTCTGCCATCTCCAGCCACCCGGTTGCTTGCTTCTCGCTGATACTGGGTTTCCCCTTGGCTTTGAGACTGCTCCCGGTACACCATGACCCTGGGGAGGCTGCGTCCCATTCGGCTGGCCAGGTAACGGTTCTGGGCATAGGAAGGGCGGTGGCGGGTGGCCTTCTGAAGCTGGCACCTCCAGATGATGAAGAGGGCGATGACTATCAGAAGAGCCACTCCCAAGAGGGGCACCACCACGTACATAGCGTCTGAGCGCTCTGTGCTGTGCCCAGGGTCCTTGACAGAGTAGACAGAGTTGGTGTAGCCCTTCCAAAACTCCATCTGTGGCAGGAATAGAGAAGCAACCATCATGTGCTGCAGATGGGACAAGCACCCCCCGACTTGCAGCAATAATGACTGCCCTCCCTAGGCCCACAAGAGGCAGTTTTTTGGCTGTCCCCCACCACTCTCACCAGGGCTGCCAGCATCTGAGGCACTGTGGGAACCAACACAAAAGATCATGGGAACATCCCTCAGCAGTGGCCAACAGCCCCCACACCAAGTAGGGAGAAATTTGGCTAACACCAACCCCACCCTGGAGAGTCAGGGACAACAGCACAAATTTCCCACACATGCCATGGGAGTGCCAGCTCGACCTGCAGCTGTGGGCAGGGTATCCTGGCAATACCAAGGTGAGGGCATTGCCTGGGAAGGGAAACTCATGCTGCAAAGCAAGGCCACAGCATGCTGCCTGCAGACAGAAGAGGACAAAGGGAACAGGAGAGGCTGTTCCCCCTGTGCTTTCATTCTCTGCCACCAGCTTGCTAAGGTGTAAGCCCTCACACATCCACTGAGGAGCAGGGCAGGACAAACGCACCGTCTTCTCCTTGTTCTCAAACACTTCCTTGACCTCCTCATAGCTGCAGACCTCCTCAATACACTCCCGCTCGATGGTGCCCTGCCGGATCTCCTCCAGGAAGCTGTTGGCTCGGGGAAAGCGCTTCAGGACTGAGTGGGCATTCCTGGCCCCCAAGAACACTGCAATACACAAGACAGAGACATCCTGAGCAGGGACAACCCCACACTTGGCCTCTGCCCAGCCAGGCTTTCCCACCTGGCTTCCCACAGGATTTTGGTGGTACAGGCATCCTGAACACCAAAAGCCCAGGGCTACAATTCAGCTAGCACAGCAGAGTGCCCATTGAAGGAGAGCACACCCAGAGGGATGCAGGTCACTTGGGGTCTGCCCAGAGACATACAACACCAAAAGCATCCTTCCAGCAGGGCTGAGATGCTAGAGACATCAGAAGTGACAGCTGCAGACCACACAGGGCAGCTGAAGAAGAGACAGAAGGCTCCAAAAAGACTTGTTTTCAGCCTCCTCCCCTTGACAAGATTTCACCTTGCTGCCCCTTTGCTACAGGGCAAGGGAGATCCCACTGGGTGAGCAAGACCCTGCAGGGCTAGGATGCAGGAGCCAGGCCTCTCTGCTAAGACACAGGTCCAGCACCGAGATGGACTCACAACCCACAGTGCATTGCGCATCATTCCACAGTCCCCCCATGCATCAGCCCAGAGCCTCCTCTCTTGCTTCACACCTCCACAGCCCCCGAGGAAGAGGGCAGACAGCCTGCTGGAAGCTGGTGTCCCTGCTGGTCATACCAGCTCAGGTGGCTTCAGGGACTCTGTTCATGTCCCAGAGAAACCAGTATGTCTTCTCCTAGGCTCAGGCCCAACAAGGGCAAACATGCCCAACACATGGAGACAGCACAGGGGGTCACAAGTCAGATACTGAAAGGGGCCTGAGCAACCTCTCCTCACGTGGCATCACATTCACATCCCTACTGCATTTCAGTGCAGAGGGCTCATAAACCTTCCTCTGCTCCCAAAGCCTGGGAGACTGTATGTTGCCCACATCAGATCTTCTCACAGAGCATGCACTCAGGAAGCCAGACTGAGCAGGAACAGCACCTTCCCGCCTGCAAGAGACACAGCCCTTTCAAAGCCTCTCCCCCCATATTCTGCAGGAGGGAGACCTCCATAGGGTACAGGGAGTAAATACCTGCCAGGACCTACAGCAGCACAGGAGAGGCAAATGAGTTTTTGCCCAGGAAGCAGAAACTACACACAAACCACAATCCTTCCATGATCTAAACATCTCATACACGCATTTCCTAAGAGAGTGTTTCTGTAATGCAGCTTAACACACTTGGCTATGGGCTGGCACCATCTCTTCCCACCAAGTCACATAATTGTGCTGCTTCCCTTGAGAAAGATGAATTGCTTCAGCTGGCTGATCTGCAGAAACCTATTTACCACCTTCACCCTCAGGTGAAGTCTTCCATTGGATCAACCAGATGAACCAACTCACACTGCAACAACATCAACAGATGCAGGACAAGAAAGCAAGGCAACAACCAGAGTCTCCCATTAGACCAGCTTGCTGTAACACAGAAATAGTCCTTCAATAAGGAGCTTGTTTACTAATGTAACGGTTAGTAAAAAGCTACCAGATTCTTTCATTAGGAGTCTTTTACCAGAGAAACTGGCAGGTCTCCTTCTGCTTTTCCTTCCATGCATCCTGCTCCTAAAACAATACACCAAGGTATTTCTGAGACTGTAAATATCAAGGCAGGGACAAGATCATGGCATAACCAACTACTACTGTGCTACAACATCCTGTGCTTGGAGGCACTGTGCTCTTTTTGTGCTGTGTAGGTGCATTTTCCCACCGTGATTTATTAATGGCTTGCTTCAGTGAGAGAGTTTGCAGAGGGCTGATATGTGAATGAAGAGCAGTATCAATGATGTGAGTCAGAGACCTTCCCTTAGAACTGACTTTATTATGCAAACTTTTTTTTTTTTTTTTTTTTTAACAAGCACAATCCAAAAAGCATCTTCAAGAGGCACAGAAAGTATCTTGCAGGAGGGCAGGGATCAGCTTGCCTTGACTTTCACAGTTGAGGAGGGCTATCCTGGCTGGAGAGGGAGCAGGTTGGCAGGCTGACCTTCTCTTGAGCCTTTCCAGAATGAGACGAAATTTTACAAAGACACCATCCATTCTGCAAGTGTCCCATCCTTTGCTGGAGAAGTCTGGCCTCACCTACTTTGCCTCTCACCTTGATCAGGCTGTGATATCAACTCTCCCCTCCTCAGCACTTGAGTCTGAGCCTCTTTACAACTTCATCAGTGCACCTTGGAGCAACAAGCTTGGCTGTAGATCTCACTGTCAGGGTTTCCCATCCCTGCAGATACCAGCCACTTGACCCCTCCCCTGCTTTGCCATGCTGAACTGGCCACTATGATAGGAAATAAAACAGACACACAGGCAGGCAGGTATCACAAGCAATGTCCCGACTGAAAGCATGTTGCAATGGAGGTGTGTGCCTCTCCCCACATCCAATTTCCCTCAGGAACCTAGAAATGGCAGAAGAGCAGAAACTAAGTCACTGTTCCCTCCCCTCTTTTACACGGAAAGTGCAAAGAGCTCCTACATGCCTGGGGACCAGAGCAGGAAAACCAACGGCCTTCAGGAAACAAGAGGCTTACCAACTCTCATCTCCAGCCTGGATGCCCAACTGACACGAAGAGCAGACAGCTAAGCAGGTACTGTCCCCAAACCGCAGGGCAGAGGGGACTTCCCGAGGCACAGCAGCCTCAGTACTGACCCCTTGTGCCTCTCCAAGTCTCCCCACACCAGCTGGAAAACCGGTGCTCAGGAAAGATCAGAACTTTACGCAGGGAGGGAAGGAGAGAGGGCTGGCTTCACTGCATCCCCACTGGGTTTCCTGAGGTGTTGCTGGCCCCTGGTGGCAGGTAGGCTTGACCACACCGCTACCCCACAGTTCTACTGCTGGGCTTGTGGGGACATCCCCGGAGCTGCTTCTCTGCAGAATGACATGCAGCTGTGTCTGCAGAGGGACAGCCAGGGCTGCATGCTGCCTGAGAGCACATGATGGTGAACATGCTGACCACCACATCCCCCTTCTGCACGTCAGGGTCGTCAAGAAGGGGACTGCTTGGCAAGGGACACTGCCACCACAGGGGACACCTCCCACAACCAGTAAGTGCTGGTGAGCCAGCACCTGAGGCCTGGGAGGGAGAAAAGGCAGCAGTGGAGGAAGGCATGGACTCAGCTGGGTACCCTCCTCATTAACAGAAGATTAAAAGTACCTTTTAAAAACACTGCCTGAAGATCACTGCTCCCTCCCCCACCAAGCACAGCACAGATAATGAAAGAAGGCATACCTGTCATCCCTGGAGTCCTCCTCTTGCCCAGCGTGAGTACTGCCTCCACCTTCATAGCTGGCTCCAACAACACCCCAAGCAAATCCCGAGATCCCAGCCAGATCTCTACATCTCCCCGTTCACAACTGCCATCCTCCTGGAGCTCCCATCACATCACTGCATGCAGCCTCCGCACAGGCTGCCCAGAAGAGCAAGGAGGGAGGGTTGAGTCTAGCCCTTTACAGACCACACGCCATCCTCCACCCTGCACCCTCGCCAGTCTCAGCCCTGCTTTAGCTGCTGGCCCCAAGCAGACCCATCTGCTAGGCACTCCTTCAGGCACCAAGACGCAGCGAGCTCCTGACAGGGCCAACTTAGGCTGCTGCCCATCCACTGGGAATGCAGAGCCCCAGCGCCACCAGCCACACAAGCTACAAGGCAGTGTGGCCTCCAGGATGGGCAGCTCACGGGATGCCATGACCGTTGCCAGGAGATGTCAGTGCAGACCAGCAACCCCTGCAGAGGGGCCAGTCAGTCCCAAGAGCCTCAGGGAGGCCTGCCTTGCACAGCATCACACAAATAAAGAGATGCTGCAGTTACAGGGAGTTCTGGAGAGGTCAGCCAGCCCTTCAACACCTCCTCTTGACTCCCACGTTGCCCAGGGGAGAGAGAAGCCCAAGTCAGGCCGGACCTCCAACCTCATCCAGGGGTAACAGCCAATGGCATCTGGTCCCCACAGAGAATAACACCCCCCAAAAAGCACAGGCACCTCTTCCTTGAGAGGTGGCTGCCAAACATCCCCACTCTCTCCTCCAGCACCACCGCGACCTCTCCGACTTGACTGGGGAACACTTACTTGTCATGCTGCCTCACTCAGCTACAAGGGGCTCCTGCCTACCTGCAGGGAAGAAAACAGGAGAGTCACTGACAGCTTAAATTTCACCCCCTGAAACCCAAGACCTCCATCACCCAGGGTCAAATTCATGCAGAAAGCAGGGTGCTGTCTGGTGGACCCACAACAGTTCCCAGCCAAGCAACGCGTCTTCAGAGAGCCAAGGACTCACGCTGCCTCCTCAGTCATCACATGGCTGGAGGGACTGGAGGGGCTCAGGGCACCCTCAGCTCTCTGAGAACCTGAGGCAGGTCTCTGCCGTATTTGTGCTGCACCAATCCAGGGAGGGCCAAGGCCTGGCCCAAGAAGCCCAGAGGGCTGCAGACAAGAGAAGTAGGAAGGGAAGAACTGGATGAAGGAGCATCCCGATATCTCTTCAGCAGATGAGATAATCTGCATGTCAGAAGCTGCTAGGAGCAGCCTGGCACTCTTCCCTTCCACAAAAGATTGATGGGTACAGGTAAAGCAGTCATCCTGTTTTAAATCAACTTCACAGCCGTGACAGTTCTCACTTCTGCAACTCCTACCCACAATCTGCAATAAACAGGGCCACACTGTTTTCTCCACTGCCGTAAAGCTGACTACACAGGAGGAAAGAAAAGGATATGCATCTCCTAAAGGTTGTTGGGCCAAGCTAAAGGCAGCAGCAGGAGTGACAGAGCTCCCTGCACACCCAGGACAGCAACTCCCCAACTGGAAAAGCACCTTTTCTGCTTCAAAAGCAAAATCAAACTAAACAAAACCCCACAGGAGTGAAACAAAGTCTTGCAGACGCAGAGTATATCCTGCTCTGCTCGCAGGAAGAGTTTCACTCACTTGTTTTTCATACGTTGTCTTCTCCCCATGCCCAGTGCCCCACCAATCAGACAGTCCTGGGCAAACTCATCTCCTCTTGCCTTGTGTGACACCTTGCTGTGGCAAAGCCACAGGTCTGTCAGGGAACAGAGGGGACAGGACTAACCAGCTCCTGCAGTAATTTACTGCGGATGAAGTAGCAAACATGGTTAGAAACAGCAGGAACTAAACCATGTGCTGATCTTAGGTCCAGGACTTCAGATATTCAGAGTTATCCCAAAAGCACTTGAATCCACTCAGCTGGAATGAGGTCAGGGACAGCACAGAGCTGTTCACAGGGTCAGGAGGGCTAGAAACGCACTTCTCATTTCACGTAAGACGCAGGCATCCAGACACACAGAAGGGCTGATGCACACCACCACAGCAGGCACTACCATACCTCCCCAACAGCCACCTTCTCAGTAAATCTAGCACCTCTCCCTGCCAACATCAGGTTTCCTGTGGTTTCTGAGGTTCCTGCACCAAAAGTGGTAAGAGGCCAAGCAAGCCTGGAGCTGTCTCCAGAGGCAGAAAACAGCTTCTTTCCAAGTTTGCGAAACTTAGATTGCAAATCTCAGTCTGGAGCTTAAGCGGGAGTGAGGGAAAGCAGCAGAGCACGAGAATTACACAGGAGGGGTCTGCTGCCTCCTGCACCCCACAGCCTGCACCAGGAGGCCTTTTCTCGACAAACTGCCCAACCAACCCTGCTTCTCTGAGCTGTCCTGGGGGATGTGAGAACAGCTGAGAGGCTTCCGGATCTATGCATTCCCCCACAGGCTGCATCAGCTCTGAGCAGGGACCACCTGACCTGCTTTTGTTGTCATCAGTTTTTACAAAGAGACCCAAACCCACAGGATAAAAGAATGCACAGCATGGAAAACTTGCCAGTTTCCACACAAAATCTCTGTATTGTTCGTTGTTACAGGCATTCTCCCCCTTTGATAGACAGGAGAACAGACACAGAAATAAGGATATTCAAGACCAGATTTGTCAGGACCCCCAGCTCCATAACCCAGGTCATACATCAGGCAACACATTTAATGCGTCAGGAAGATTTTAACTTTTTGCCAAGAATCCGTGCCAATGCACCCAGCATCAGAGCTCGGAGATGGTTTATTCCAATGCAACAATAAACCAGGTCTAGACAAGCCTACAAGCACAAGCAATGACTGTGAGAAGGGCAGACATCCCAGATGCTTATTTTTATTCCCACGTGCAAATTCCTAACCACCTCCCCCAGCTCCATTGAGCAGGAAAAGCTGGACCACCACATGCGCTGATGCCAGGGCAAGCAGCATCCCTCCCACCTCTGCACAGCCACGCAAGCTGAGAGAAGCCTGAAGCTGGAGGCTGACCTGGCAGACGCCCACCCAGTCCCGGTCCCCCCCTCCAGCTTCCCAGCATGCATTCGCCTCCTCTATAAATACCCCATCGATAGGAGGTTGCTAAGGCAACGGTGAGGAGGCGAGAGGGATGCAGCCCTGAGAGTGAGGATGCTGCAGTCGCACATTTGTGTCTCCCCCGGGCTCCCCCCATCTCTGCCCCCGCTCCCGTCACCAATGCCATAGGAGGAAATCGTGCTGGTAAAATATGGTGCGTGCGTGGTGCCGGCCCCCGCAGGAGGGAGCATGAGGGAAACACTGGGAGGCGGCACCTCCTCGCCAGGCTGTGGGGGGCACAGGTATGGGTCGGGGGAATCCACAGACGCCAGTGACGTGCCACAGCACGCAGGGAGGCTGCCGGCTCTCCTGGCATCGCGTAGCCGCCGCTGCCAGCCACTCAGCAGGATCCTAGCAATATTTGGGGTTTTCTGTGCCAAGATCCACAGCGAGAAGAGGCTGCACTGGCTCTGCTTGCCAGGGACCGTGGGGTCCCCGCAGACTGCCAGGAAGTCTTGCCCTCCCAAAACAGCCTTTGGATCCCATCCCCCCGGCCAGCCTCCGCCCCAGCCCGTCCATCCCAGCACTGGCCCAAACCCAACTCCAAATTATTTCCATCGCCCTCAGCTTCTAGTGTCACCCCACAGCAGGGTGTGTCCCCCAACTCGCCTGCTCCATCAACCCAGATGTGAACTTGCCCAACTGAGCGGGCCTTTCTAGTCCCAGACGAACCCCCCCACCACAATCCCTGCCCCACCGGCACCCCCCACCTCCGCAGCTCTTCTCTTCCCCAAACGCCCAGAAACCCCTTGCCAGCTCCACGACGCCCGACC
>VYZV01027365.1:0-11389 GCA_013401275.1 Pandion haliaetus | reverse complement strand
GGGGGGGCGGGGGGAGGCTGGGGGTGGAGCAGCTGCAATGTTTGGTGGAAAAGCAAAACACAGAAGGGAAAAGTTAGACACCATTAGTGAGAAAATCCCCAGGGGGGAACGGGAGGGCAGAGACAATTAACAAGGATGATTAAATGCTCTTTGTAGCCATTTGCATAAGGGAGGGGGGATGTGAGGAAGGGATGAGGAGTGCTGGGGCAGCATGATGGGCATGGGATGGGGACAGTGCAATGGCCATGTGATGGGACAGCCTGATGGGCATGCCATGGGGACAGTGCAGTGGGCATGATGAGGACCAGGTGATGGGGACAGTGTGATGCGCTGCAGTGGTGGCAAGCACAGAGCAACCAGGAGGCAGGTGATGGAAAGCTCAAGAGAGTACAGGGAGGGAAGACGGATGGCAGGGGCATTGTCCCGGGTAGCTGCCAGGCCCCGTTCCCACACTGCTGGCACAGTGAAGAGACCATGTGCTTGCCCGTGCTCCCTGCCCTCTCCTTTGGCTTTTTGAATTGTGGACAATACCGGGAGGTAGAGAAAAGCTTCTCGATATGAGGGTGCAAGGCTCAGCCCCCCTCCCCCAGCACCACCACGCAACCTGTCCCCTGCCTGCTGCTCCTGCCCAAGTGCTCAAGGCAAGGTGCTACTCGCAAACAGGTCACCTCCCGCTCCCAGGAGAGTTTCAATTTGGGACAAGGAAAGAAAATAGCAAATGGTCCCTGCTGTAGCTTTGCTATCAGCATGCAAACACCCCTGTCCAAACACTGACCAGACCCCACTCAGCTCTGAGCACAATTTGTCACCAGAGGCCCTCCCTGCCCCTCTCCATCTGCAGCAGCCAGTGAGCGGGAGGGAGCACGGGGCCAGCACAGCACTTATTACTGTCTCCATTTGCTCCTCATTTGGGCCAGGAGTCTTATAACAACAAACCCCGCAGAGGACAAGCAGGGCCAGGAGGAGCAAACTGAAAGCCCAGGCTTACCCTGCAGGCACAGGGAGTTCAACCTGCTGGCGTTTCAATGCCCCTCCATCCCCAGCACAGGCAATGCAGCCTGAAGCAGACACATGGATGGTGGCAGGCAGTCATCCGCTGGCCACCAAGGCTGGCCAGAAAGGTGACAGCGAGCCACAGACCTGCGCCACTTAGGCAAACCTACCCTCATAATAGACAACAAGCAAAATGAGGCATCCAAGCTCCCCAGACCTTCCCGACACCGAAAGGGTTTAATTCTGATCTGCAATAAGCCTCTGATCCAGGCTGAGATTTGCAGGTGGATTTTGCAAAGCTGTAGCTAAACAATTTGCAGCCCCTGATCCCCCAGGCTGGGGCCCCGGCTACTAGCCCTGCCCTGATCAGCCACCTCCGGTCCTGGGTGACCCCTGGCCGTGGCCACCCTCAGTCCTGCACCACGTCTCCAGCCACCTCCGTAAGTACCTCAGAGCACCGGCACGACCTTCCTGTGCCTTTTTGCTGAAACCCTGAGCACCCCAGGTGTTTCATTTGCAGCAACGCCCCTGAGAGAGCAGGAGGTCTTGGTTAGTGCACAGAAAAGGGGACAGAAAGTTGGGGAACTTTGGTACCAAGCATTTGAGGTGCCAGCAGGGGGATGGGGAGAGGAGCAGAGGCACGGGGCGGTGTCGGCACTCTCAGCCAGGAGCATTCCCAGAGCAAGAGGCCGCTGGACGCAGTGTCAGCACGGTGTGGCATGGGCTCAGTCCGGTTTCGCAAGATACCACAGGAGGGGCAATTATGAAACAAGGCAGAGGGAAGACACCACTCCCCCCACCCAGGGCTGTGGGCAGGAGATGGCACCAGCAGAAAAACCCCTACTGGCAGCAGCAAGCACGAGCTGCACCCCAGTATGCTCACCCCACTGTGGGACGGGTCACACCACTTGTCCAGGGTGCTCCTGGGAAGCATCCCTGAGTTGTTGCCAGCATGCTTGCCTCTGATATAATTCTGCCCTCCATGGAGCTCCAGGCTGTCCTGGGGATGCAGGTGTCACTACCACCTGCATCCCTCCCCATCGTTGTGCCCAGTGGCACAGAAGGGCCAATAGCCATGGTTCAACCTCAGGTGGGCACATCCCGTTGTCCAGCTGGAGTCTTGGCAGGTCAGGGTGGGTCGTGGGTGGCTACAGATGCCTTGGGTGAGCCCCATGCGGCTGTGGATAAGGTGCAATCCCCCTTACTCAGCTGGGGGAGCCTCAGGGCTACCACCTGAAAATGCTACCAGCAGGTCCCAAAAAATATGGCACAGCCATAGCTTTTTGGCTTCCTTGGCTCAGGGTATCACAGAAGACAAGGGACCCCCAGGAAAGCAGCAGGCACTTTCCCCCTGCCAGCGGCCAGCTCTCCATCCCTGCCCACGGCCCCCATGCAAGGGAGGGCTTTGGCATCCTTCCCTGGCAGTGCTGCTCTGCCTCTGAATTCTGGCTGGGGAGATAGCAGAGGTGAAAGGACGCTTGGCACTCCTCCACAGGCTTGGGTCAATCGTTAATCGGGGAGGGATTGCTTTCCACTCTTGCAGGTAACCTCTCCTTCCCCTGTCTCCCACGCACACGCCGGTGTCCGCACAAAACCAGCACCCCAGGAGTGGGGTGGAGCTGCGGTGCGGCAAGCAGAGCTGCTAGCAGGGCCATGGGAAGGTAAGCGTGCAGGAGCGAGCTGACAACGAGCCAGGTGAGAAGCCGTGAGCCCCGGGGAGGTGACAGCCAGCCCCCACCATGGTCTCCATGGGGCTTCAGCTGCTAGCCTATGCCGTGGCCTTCTTGGGCTACATCGGCACGCTGACAGCCACGTTGCTGCCCAGCTGGAAGACCAGCTCCTACATCGGCTCCAGCATCGTGACAGCTGTGAGCTTCACCAAGGGGCTGTGGATGGAGTGCGCCACATACAGCACAGGCATCACCCAGTGTGACATCTACAGCTCCCTGCTCAACCTGCCTGCTGACATCCAGGCGGCCCAAGCCCTGATGGTGAGCTCCTGCGCTGTCTCCTCCCTCGCCTGCCTCCTCACCGTTGTGGGTATGAGGTGCACCGTCTTCAGTCAGGGCTCACCGGGCAAGGACCGGGTGGCGGTGGCAGGCGGCGCTGTCTTCATCCTCGGGGGGCTGCTCTGCTTCATCCCGCTGGTGTGGAACATCCATGTGGTGCTGCAGGATTTCCGCAATCCCGGCCTCCCTGACAGCATGAAGTTTGAGCTCGGGGAGGCGCTTTACCTGGGCATCATCTCCTCCCTCCTCTCCCTCGTTGGTGGCTTCATCCTCTGCACCTCCTGCCCTGCCCGGGACCCAACCGCCACCTATGCAAGCACCTACCAGCCCTGGCTACTGGCAAGCAAGAGTCCACCGCCCTCCGTCAGCCAGACACAGAAGACCAAGAGTGAGCTCAACTCCTACAACCTGACAGGATATGTGTAGCAGCTGCAGGTGGGAACTGGGCTGGCATCTCTCCCAGCTTCCCAAAGCAGCTGTGCTGGCACCAAGGGAGCACAGTAGGAGGAGAGGACATGGTGCCATCTCCCATGCTCAGCCCTCTCACTCACATGCTGGGGGGGGTTTAATCCTGCTCTCTCCCTGGGGATCCCAAGAGCCTTGTGACTGCTCAGAGATCCCAGCTGGTGGCTTACATCGGTGAAGGACCCCAAATCCACCTTCTCTTCCCTTCTCCATGCTGCCAGCCCACAGACAGCCCCTGGGACAGCAGGACACCAGCCTGCAGCCACAGAGAGCCTGCCTGGATAGGGGTGGGTGGGCCTGTGCCCCCAGGGACCAGCCTGCTGGCCTCAGAGGCATCACAGTGGGGTCAGGGCATCTGCATGGGTCTGGAGTCGCCACTGGGGGTTGAGTGCTGGTTGCAAACCAATGTCACAATAAATCTGTGTTTCTAGCCAAGCTGTGGCTGAGCTTTCCTCCGGCACTGAGGGGCCCCGGCAGCTCCCCCGGCACAGTAGGCTGTGGTGGGGGCCACACTCACCCACCTGGCAGGTCCATAGTGCACAGGGTGCCCCTGGCCCTCCCTCTGGCCTGACCTGTCCCCCATCTCCCCACCATGGCTTTGCCACCCAGGAGCCCAGGCAGGTGGGAGCACTGTCAGGGGGTGGGAGGGGTGTCACTCCCCTGCACGGTTTGTCCCTGGGCACCGCGCTGGGAGGTTGCCATGTGCCACCACTGCGAGGGTGCCAGCCGGGGCAAGCACAGCTCCCCGGTGGCTAATTGCAGGCAACATCCCCCGCTCCAGCCCTGCTCTGCTTCTAAGGGTGCAGGTATCACTGGGATGGGGGTGCCCATGGGGGATTCACTGCCCCCGGGTGCATGTGGCATGACAAGGTTCCCAGGCGATGGGATGAGCCCTGGCATCACTGCATCTCCATCCCAGGATGCTGTGAGCACTGATACTCAGGAGGCAACATGGTCCCAAGCACCAGAGGCAGCCACTGGCCATGGTGGAGGCTGAACGCCCCAACGGAGCTGCAGAGGGGTCTCGCAGGCAGGTTCTAAGCCCGGGGGTCCTTGCAGGGGCTGTTTTGGGAGGAATAACACCAGCAGCGAGACATTAGTAAGCTGCAAGGGATGGGCAGGCAGGGGCCAAGACTGCTCCATGTGACCCTTCAGCAGCAGTGGGACATGCTGCATGGTCGCAGCCCTGCACAGTAGCAGCAGAGTGACAGCTCACACAGGCTGCTGGTGGCACTGGGGGATGCTGGGCGTGTGCCAGGGCACGGCAGGAGGAGAGGAGGTGCAGGCAGCCCAGCTCCGCAGCCCACCGAAGAGTAAATACATTTTAACCACCAAGCCCCCTCTGATGTCCCACTTCCAGAGGCAAGATAACATCTGCACTACTGTGCCACAGCACAGGACTGCCTGGGGACCCCCTTGCCCTGGCTACCTGTCCCCCAGCGAGCAGGAGGCTTTGGTCAACCTGTTGGCCCCTCATAAAGCAATTTAGATTAGGTCCCCGAGAGGAGGGGACCATATTCCCTGCTCAGACGTCACCACCATTACCCTTGCACCAGTGAAATCATATTTGCCATGGGGTTAATGCACTCCTGATAATGGTGAGTCACACTTTCTCCCCTCCTCACCGAGCAAGGGGCCACATGGGGACCATCCTCAGGGTGACACTCACTGGAGGGGACCAGGGTAGATTTCAAGGCAAAGGCCAGTCACCCCCTTTCCATGGCCAAGGGACAAAGCGCCACCTTAACCCCGGGCCGGCTGAGTTGCTTATTGTTGCCCTGGGGAAAAGAGAGCCCTGGGTGCAGAGGCTGGAAAGTGCGCAAGGGGCTTAACCTACTGGCTGCAGCGCCCCAGAAGATGCCGTGAGGTCACTTATGTCCTTCAGCTGTAAAATGTTTTGTTTCTGAGCAGCTGACAGAGAGGAGGCGAGAAAATAGTTGGTATGAGAGGTCGTGCCTCTGAAGAAGCAGAATTCCTGGGCGCTGTGTCCTCGCCCCTCAACTCCCACCCCAGGCTGCGGGCTGGACAGCGCTGCCTGTATCTGCAGGCAAGGGCTCCACTAATTAAACAAAGGGGCATTTGAAATGCTTGATTCAGAGTTTGATTGCTGCTGGGTTTATTAACACTTTAATTCAAGCAGCAGAAGGGAAGATTTCTGGGTTTAGAGGAGTCAGCTTCTGCACAGCTTTCGCCTGAAGGAGAGAGGCAGCCAGCACAGGCAAAGGCAGGCAGAGCAAGGAGCTCAGGTACAGAAACACCTGCGGTTTGGACAGACAAGAACAGGGCAGAGGCACTGCAAGGGGCCTCCATGTCACCAACAGCCCCTCAGGTTTCTTTCTTACCTGTGTAACGCCAGACCCCCATTCCATGGGTGCAACACACTGGCTTCAGCCACGGCACAGCAGGAGAGGAGCTGATGAGCATCACACTGAAAAGGGGGTGAGCCTTTCCCCAGCCACCTGTGCCTCTGGCCCTGCCAAGGGGGAGCCCCTGCATTAAGCATGGGTGGGCTCAGGGAGGAGAAGGTTTGTCCCCTCCAGGTTTCCTGGCCTTTGACTTGAACACATGCAAAGATGTGACACTTGGCTACAGGGCAAGGCAGGTTGAAAAGGATTTTCCACTTCTATATCAGCAGGAGCAGAGGATGGGGAAGGGAAGGACACCGGGTGCATGAATGCAGTGGTTATCTCTGCCTCAAGCAATAGCCACATTCCCTGTTATCAATAAGCCAGGTCCTTGAGGGCAGGCTGGATGCAGCCCAGCCCAGGGCCAGAGAGGACGGGAGCCCAGACTGCCCTGGGAGACAGCTCCACTGATGACAAGCGTGAGCAAAGTAATTGAGCCGAACCAGCCAGCATGGCACAGAGCCAGCCCCTCGGGTCGCTTCTTGCCCCTCACTAGCTCAGTGAGAAAAGCTGAGGGTGCTCTGGGTTTTCCTGCACGAAAGCCACAGAGGAGCAAAGCCCCAGCTAAGGACGCGAGTGGGATGCGAGGGGGATGGGCAGGCAGGGGTAAAGCAGAGGAGGGGTGGGAAGAGGGCTGGGTGGGGAACAGCTCCCTCCTCCGAGCTCCCAGGCTGGAGCCCTCACCTCACAGGACAGCATGATGAAGCAGGGAGCCTTGCAGCCCCTTGCTGGAGGGCCAGATTGCAATGACTAGTCCCCCGCCATAAGGAAATGAGTCCTTCCCCTCTCTTCTTCTTGCTCTGGATGGTGCCTCAGATGAAGGGGGCAATAAAATACTAACACGCCCTTATCTTCAAAAGCAATAGAGGCATTATAAATGCCCAGCACACCCAAACCCGCAGCCACACCTGGGCCAGGGGCTGCAACTTTATCGGCTGGTCATGAGAAACATGCAAAAAGTCCTGACTTCTTCCAAAGAGGGAATGACACATCTTCATCACCAAGGCCTTTGCAGCCAGCCCTTGCCCACCAGGCACCCCTACCCACTGCCCACAGCACCCCTGGCCATGCCCTGGCCAAAGCACCCTCCTGCTTCCCTGGCCCAGTATCACCCAGCCTCTGCCCTGTGCAAGTGGAGCCTCTTCTTGTGCAGGCGAGCACTGGGTAGGGATGCCCGAGGGGTGAAAGGGCACAGGTTTGTCCCACACCCGGCCAGATCCCACACCTCCTACCTCCCTGGAGCCCTCCAGGCAAGCAAAGCTTAGCTCCTTCTGGCATCCCCATCCCGCCTCTCATTCCTGCCCAGCACAGCTGATCTGAAGCAGCAGTAGATAATCCATGCAAGCTCCCTGAGGAGTATCAGGCCAGGTGCTGGGAGAGCCCATCTCTGACCGCAGCCCCCGGGAAGTGCTCAGATAGGAGAGGCAGGAGGGGGAAGAAAATTCAGGCCAAGTACCTGATGGGCCAAGGCGGCACTTGGAAAGGACCCCCACATTCCTCCACCCTCCTCCCTGCTGCGGCACACTCCCCGCTGCCTTCCACACCATGCTGGAGCCTCCCAGCCTCTCTGCAAGCCAGGACAAACTCTTCCTACCCATGGCATTACAGCAGCCTTTTCAGGAGCACCAGAGAATGCACTATGGAGAGGCACTTCAAATCCTGACTCCTGGGCTGGGCTGGTGGGAATGGGAGATGCACTCCCTGCCCCAGCCATGCCCCGGGCCTCACCTGGCGTCCCTGCTGGTGGCCATGCTCTAGCCTGGGAAACAGCCTCATAGTTTCACCTCAGGGCATCTATGAAGCTCAGCCAGCAATTGTGCTCACATTTTGCTTCCAAAGGCTTCCTGCCCTCTCGAAAGCCTTGGGGCTATCCCCATCTGCAGTTACACAGCCAGGACACTGCCATGAGACCACTGGTGCCTGGCTCTTCTGGTTTTAATGGGAGACATTGCAATGGAAGTCAGGGGTAGTAAGAAACCAGCTCCTCTTCAGAAAACACCTTCAGCTGGAGGCAAAACCTGTCCCTAAACTCATGGCTTTCCTTAGCCTCCTGGAAGAGACCTGTTGAAAGGTGCTTTAAAGGATCTTTTGGTCTCTAAAGAAAGATATGAGGGAAACAGGGCGGAATGAACTCCATGGCACTGCAGGAGACAGAGACCTTTGGGTGCACCAGAGGAGATTGCTAGAAAGCACCTTCCCGGCTGGGTTTGAACAACAGCTCAAAAATCCATCAGGAGAGTTATAAAAAGTGTTTATCTCAGAAAACCACGATACCTGTGAAAAGGACATGGAGGTTTGATCTTCCAGGCATTACATTAACATCACAATCAGATTTTTCAGTAATTTGAGTCTAATCTATGCTAGAGGAGCTTCAGGTTAGTGATCACAGCAAACCTAGCATACATGCAATCTGTAGCAGTGAGAGTGGGGTTTTTCAGTAGAACCTACAACAATTCAGCGAGCAAAATAAGCTTTATCAGCAAGACACACATTTATGGTGGTGTAAACATAAGCTCTTCCAGGGATTTTACAGAATTATTGGTGAAAACAGACTCCATCTCTAGCCAAAATCTGTTCTGGAGAACTGGCCTAGAGAATTCAAGAGAAACTGTCCTGCACCCTCAGCTGCTCCACTGCTGATTGATAGTTAAACAGCACCATGCTGCACAGAAGAGAAGACCAGAGATGGACAAACTAAACTGCAACCACATTAGCCAGTCTGCAGAGTCATCCCAAGCAATCCAGTCTACCAGCCTGTTGTCTCCTGCTCAGGGTACACTTGAGGCCACTAACATTTCAGCAGCTGCTGACCTAGGTTCATACCTAGAAGAAGCTTAGACCCCAGACAGACACAGCAGAGCCCCTCCAAACTCCCTGCTGTGTGCCAGGAGTCTGGAAGAAACAAGTCACCCCATAAGCAGAGAAACCAGGGAGGCTTCACTGGCTCTGGGGTTGCCTCTTATCTCCACTCAGGATTTCAGAGGAAGGGTGTGCTTTGATGAAGCTTTTCCCACACCAGAGAACTAATCTTTCCTCAAGGCAGGTGCCTTTTTTCACAGAACTTACAACACCCTCTATTTCTGGGATGTCTAGCCTGCTAAAAAAAGGTTAAAAGCATGACAAAACCCGTATCACAAACAGCGTGATTGCTTTAAACTCACTTTCCTAGAAAAGCTGTCTCTCTAGGTCACTGAAGCAAAGTCCCACACCACTGGCTATACCTGGCAGGTGCTCCCAAGATTTCTGCGACAGATGCATTTTCATTACCCAAATTTTTAGCCCTTTTCTGGTGGGGGGGTGGGAGTGATTCCAGTCTTCAGTATTTTCAAAGGTGAAGAGAAGCCCAGGAAGTATGCAGGTGTTACAGAGCTAAGGGCAGACCGCAGCCATGTGTGGCTCAACGACTGTGATGCTCCTGCGCCCTTTGAGCTACTGCAGTGCAATTTTACAGGAACGAGGGTGCTGCCCTTTGCCTTTGGATTCTCCCTCGGCTGCAGCAGAGGCCAGGCACCACATCTCGCAGAGCATGGGTAGGCAAGGGGGCAATTAACCTTTGATCTCCCCCACGACTGAATGCTTCCCCATTGGTCTTCTGATCTTCCCAACCCACCTTTATTTTAATCGTGTTTCCAGATTGCAAACTGGCAGGTTGTTTCACCCCAGGCCCGGCCACTGGCCTGTGCAAGGCTGCTCTCTCCATCTCTGTGCAGGCAGAGAAGGCACAGGCTGCCTGCACCCAGGGAGGCCAGCAGGTAAGAGACAGCAGATGGAAAAAACAATTAGCTCCTTGTTTTCAAGGCAAGGAGAGTAGGCACTTCAGAAGTGGAGATGTTCCTCAGTGAGGGGAAGGACCTCTCTGCTGCAAAGCAAAGCCCATGGAAGGGGAAAGTGGCTCCCAGCACAAAGTCCCCATAGTTCAGCCCCAGGGATTGAGACATGAAGAACCACTGTTGCCAGGAGCCTGCTAACACACATTAAATTTCCACCTCCCCAGGCAGAGCTGGCTACAGCAGACCTGTCCCTGTAGCTGATGTCCCAGGGCCTGCTCACAAACAAGAGTCTTGCTGTGAGTTATGACCTCCTTCCCAAAACCGAAACATCCCCTCTCCCAGATGTGCTAGGGTAACTAGCATCCCACGGAAGCCCCATGGGCTGATTTCTGGCTTGTAAGTCTGCAATTGAAAATAGGTAAGTTTTACCACACACGTCACAGGCAGATGCAGCTAATCCACCCAACCACTACTTCTGGCTGAGTAAAAGCCTCAGGGGAGAAAAAAAAGGAATAACCAGGGCAAAACACACTGTAAAGGCAGCTCAGTCTTATGTGAAGAGACAAGTTTATCCTCAGATGTCCCTAAGCACAGCTATCCTTTCCAATGGGAGATCTTTGCAAAGCAGAGGGAAGCTGCCCACCAAATACAGCGCTAAGGCTCCCAGCTCACTAGAGGGATGAAGAGAGCCCCACCGCCGTGGCAGCATGAGCTGAGGGGAAATGCAGCGCAGCTATTCCCTGGCTCCTCACACCACCTCCCTGCTCCTGCACACATCTCACGCAACACTGAGAAGCAAGGACAGGAACAGGCTGGGTGTCCTCTGCCGAGCCTGGCCAGGGATGCTGGCTAGAGCCCCAGGACTTCATGGGGCACAACATGGTACTGACAGGGAGGATGCGGAGAGGTCTGGGAGGAGAAAGCTTTGCCAAACAGCCTTATCTTTGAGATGCTTCTCTGACCTCCTCACCTGCAATAAGTATTTATCTTCACTACACAACTTAATCCCCCCAAATTACTATTGCATCAACCAACCTTCTGGCATGGGCACTGTTGAGTGAGCTTTGAAAGATGCAGGAGAGGAGTGCCAAGTTTCAAAACCAGGTACTTGTGATACCAGCTTATCTAAGGAAAATTAATAGCTGCACTGTTTGCCAAGTTACATCCATTTAGGAAACCCTCCATCACAGAACCACTTTGTGTGTTATTTCTTTACACTGAGGAAAACAAATCAGCTCAAGAAATGTCAAAAGATCCACATATTGCTGTAAGAACCACATATTTTGCCTTGCTGGCAACGCAAGACACAGAGAGGTGAGAGTATGAAGCCTGCTAACTGTTCACAAGCTGTTAAACGCTTCCATAGGCTCACGGATCTCTGCCAATTGATGCTTGCACCAAAGCTGCTCTTTGCTTACCACCTCCTCATTCAGCAAAGCCCATTCCTATCACCAATGCCTGAGCATCTGTTTTCTGTACATCATGCAAACACGTTCTCCTTTCCTGGGGTGGCAGGAATTAACCAGGAAGAGCTCCGAGTTTTGCAGGCTGTGCCACGGCTCCCTCCCTTCTGGAGATGGGGGTCTAACCCAGGGGCTCCGCACATGACGTAACAAACATCGGGAATGTCTGTGAATAATCTTCTAAAAAAATAAGGTCAAGTAGTATTAGGGATAAAGTTCAGATCCCAGAGCTAGTTATAATGGGATGCAATAAACTGTAAGAGTTGGTCAGAAAATCAGCATTG
>VYZV01027361.1:0-10104 GCA_013401275.1 Pandion haliaetus | reverse complement strand
CTGCTTAATGTACGGTCGTTTTAAAAGTTCATGATTCAGCTATCGCAAAGATGCAATTATAGATACTTTAGTGGTATTGCTTGGGTGCTGACTTGAATTTCGGTGTAATGTTTTGCCTGCAAAAGGCTCAATGGAAAGTTTTCCCCGTGACTGTCTGCCAAAATGCAACATCAGTAGAATCTGTGTTTACTCTTACAGGTATTATAATTCAGCAACGGTATCCACTTTAAGACCGTTTTACTGTAATTTTAAGAGTCTATAGTAATTTTCTACAGAAGGAGGCATGAGTTCCACATGTGCTAAACCACTAAAATGTCCACAATTATCTGAACTAGTTTCAATGCAAATACACTTTCTACCTTTCAAAATTTTTGCGTGTATTCGCTCTTAACTTTCGCTAGAGCATCACGGCTCACCCACCTGAGGAACTAAAACTAGCATCTTAAACGTTTTGAGGTTCAGTGTATTTCTGATCTTCCTTTGCTGTGATTGCTGTACCCTGTATGTTCCATATCGGAAAGCTCTGTAAACGACAGTGTCTTCTGGGGGGAGGGCAATGTGTGTGGCCTAAGCAGGCAGTTTCAGATCCTCTCCTAGGTTTCTAATCATAGAGGCCTGAGATTTTTAATAACTATGTAAACAGCTTGTTTCAAATGTATTGGATTAGGTGGGTAAGGGAAAAGCCTCCTTTGAGCACAGCACACAGTTTACTGCTGCTATGAATCTCGTGTATTTCTTTGGTAGCTTCTGCTTCACACATTTACAATTAAACATGGGCAAATTATACTACCTAATTGCTAATTCACAGTAAATGACTTTTTAGCAAACTGATGTTTATAAACAGCTTAAATTTAAGGAACTGTAATTGTCATCTCCTTAGGGCTTCCAAGTGGCATGGTCAGGCATACAGCATATCAGAGATACAGATGTGATCAAATGATTTATTGCATGGAAAACTTGAATGCCACTGAATCGGTGATTTCAAAACCATGTTCTGCGGGGAAAACAGGAACACTTAGACCCTCAGCAAATATTAAAATTTCTCCTGTATCTAACATGGCTTTGATGTTGCTGTTCTTTAATCTAAAATCCTACTGCTCAAATTTGATTACAAATGTAACTTTCTAAGAAAAAGCTATTTCAAGAAGGAGCCTGTGCTAATAAAGAACAGGAAGATTATCCACAAAGTTATAAAAGTTAAATTTTGGAATGTTATTTCTATCCCAACACTTTCATGATGGAATGGTCTTTTTGCAGCCTATCAAGTAACATTTTCAGTTTATAAACAAGTGCAGATCTACATTTGGCTTTGCTTCCTATGAATCTAAGAAAGAAAACACTACAGTATTTGTATACACAATGGCTTCCATGGCATTGGCTTCAGATGACAGGTATGATTTGCCACTGGAAGATTGTATTAAAAAGAATTTAAACAATGGAAGCTTTAAAGGCTTTCCAAAATGACCAAAAGGTGTTACAAATCGTCAGCTACTAACTATACTATCTCTAAGGGAAAGCAGCACACTGAAGATGTGTATTAAATCTTTTTCCACATTCAGTACTGTGAATATTATAAGAGCAAACTAACTTCACACATCTGAAGCACTTACAATATAAAAGTATTCTATTTAAATGCAAAAAGCAAAGCTCGTTTGTAACTTTAAAACAGTTAAAATATCTGGTGTAGATTCTGTGTGTCCGTTTTAAGAAGTCTCTTTACAGCATCTGAGGACCTATAATTAAAATGCTCTGTCTCTACATCAAAAATGTAACCCACTAAAAGGGCTTTGCAAGGATCCACTGTTCCAGTTCATAAAGGCCACAGAGTTGGAAGCACAGTAAGTCTAAAGAGGAAGAGGATGAAGAAATATTCAGAGAAACTGTTACATTTTCATGGATGTTTAGTTGAAAGCTTATCCATTACTGGATTCCGTCAGATATTCTTGTCTCCAGAGATCCAGGACAGGTACGTGCAGACTGGCTGGCCATTGTTGTTCCATGTGACACTGAGATCTGTGACATATCTCTTCCTATGATCTCATTCACTAACGAGAAAAAAAAAAAAAAAGGGAGAAATTAAAAAGTGACTGNNNNAAGTGACTGGTTTTATGCTTTCCAAAAGGCAGAACTCATCAGTGTATCCATTTCAAAAAGAAATATTTCAGTGCTAAGCCTTGATGCACTTAAGTAACAGAGGATGAATGAGGAACCTAATTTCAGTAACAGCTGAGCAAGGGGCGAGGGGAAAAGTCCTGGTTTCTCTTAGTATTACGCTTTGTACTTACCATAATCCACATTGGAGAATCTCTAAAACACTTGAAGAAAATAAGCACATAAGTGTTCATGAGAACCAGGTAACTGAAAGGCACGGCATAGGTCAGTTTAGTACAGCTTTCTCCACAGAACTCGCTTCTGTGCAAGAGTGTTACAGGCACAAATAACAAGTAACTCTAGTAACTCCTGGTTCTTTCAAGCTACTTACAGAACTTCCTCAGAACTTGGATTTGGGTTAAAGGAATATTCTTTTTAATACTATATACCTATTTAATTGGCCAGTTTTCTGAATACTTGCATTTCTGAAACTGCAGTAATAAAATCTTGCTTAGTTATCAGTCAACTTTTCTATAGTGAAGAATTAAGATTTACTAGTATGCAGGTCATGTCAGTTTGTGTGTCTGTGTGTGTGTCAAATTCAGCCAAGACTAGTCAACTATGACTGTTTACAAGTGAGGGACACCACTGTGAATATGACAAAGTAGCACTTAAGTTATCAACATGACAATTTTGGAGTGTCACTCTAAAGCCTAGATAATTGGTTGCAGTACAACTGAGTTTGGAAGCTGACAAAAATAATTATTTTAATGGATAAGCGTAAATGCAGTGATATAAAAGTCCGTTTTACAAAATGGGCAATGTTAAGTTTAACTAAGAAAACTGAATAATATTCTAAGTGGAGATGAAGAATATCATGCTAAATAGTAACAACAAAGTTTAGATAAATATTAGGTGATAACCAAAACAGAAATCATTATTTAATAGTTAGAAGAGGCAGTCAATCATGTTGTTTTCCATCATGGAGTGGCAGTAGGTATACAGTATCTCTTACTCAGCAAGACTTTGAATATGCTGAATTAGGCTTTTCTGTTAGTATGTGACATGAGAATGTATGGACCTTCTTCTATAAACAGGCATTTAATGAGATACTTCTGTTGAGTAAGGGTCATTCCTAGTAAAAATAAGAACTTTTGGTTTTGCTAGCAAGCTGCTGCTGTTGAAAATCTCAACAGATTTGGAAGCTAGGCTTTTGCTCTTTTGTTTTCCATTGGGTAACTTTACAGAACAACATTGATATACTTCTCCACCCTTCTTAATGCTTCCTTAATTTTCCATAGCAGGATCTAGCTTCCTACTAACCATTCCTGTCTGGTAGAAGCGTAACAAAATCAATCTATGGGTAGTTCACGTTGCTTTTTACAGAGCATTCAACAGCCTGAGCATTGCCTTTTGCTGCAGCAGTAGCATAAGTGGGTCTGAAAGAAAACGTAGTAATATTGTGAATGCTCTGAAGTATGTACAACATGTATAAAATCCAACTCTGGAAACAAGTTTTGTCCATATTCTTTTAGTTTACTTAGGAAAGCTTTAAAATCACATTATGTCATATACCTGTACGTAACCGTGGAGGAGGTATTTGTTTTCTAAAAGTCAATCAATGGCAATGGTACGCTCTTGCATGAACGGAAGGACAGCATGTTAAAAATGCACATTATTGCAGCCTTTAAGTTTTGATAGATGATATGTATCTGTACTGGCAACATCAGAACAAACTGGCCCATACCGTTGCAATGTTTCGTAGTTCCCACAGGCAAAGGGGTTTAACTGAACAGCATGTAGCCACGTGGCATTACATCTTCCTTAAATCATGTTACACTTCGAATACAATAGCTGGTCATGTGGTGTTCTATTTGCCAAGTTCTGCATAATTCATTATGTAGAGTATTAAATTAAAGTTACAGGTTAGTTTGTGTGTTTTTTGGTTTTTTTAAATAATCATTGATTTGTTTACAAGATGCTGTTTTATAGCTCAGTGCAATAGCTCTGTCATACCTCTCATTTTGCTGTTGGAGAACTTTTTTTGGCAACATTTTTAGCATGCAGCCAATACAGATTTATCTGGTTTACATGGATTTACATTAGAAACATCTACCATTTCTAAGGCAAATGCAGTACCTCGTCTTCTTCCCAACAGAAAATTTTAGTGGAGTAGTTCCACTTGCCACAGTGATTTTGTTAGGATTCCTAATTTTTAAACCCAACCAGTATTCAAGTGTGGTTTTTTGGGTGGTGGTTGTTGGTTTTTGTTTTGTTTTTGTTTTTTTAAATAAGAAGTATCTAAATTGGTGTTTTATCAGAGTGCCATGTGGGCCTAAATAAATGCCAGAATCCTTTTTCTACTGTGTCTGGCAAAGGTGTTTTTTCACTTTTTCACAGACCGAAGCCTCCTGAGTAACACATCTTCCTATTCTATGTTTTCCAAGAGTGCTCATTTCAGCTGTCTGGAAACCTGTGAGCAACACATGGATGGGGGAAGCCTGCAGACTCCGGAAGACTATACCTAGATTTAGATTATGTACAGATGATGGTAAAAATGCTTCAAAGAGAGCACAGCCTGCAGAAGCCAGCAGCTGAGATCAAAGTGCTCTAACCTCTTGTGGTGCAATGGTCTGGCTGCCAGGTTCGAGACGACCGGGCAGGGCGGTAGTGGGAGTGCTGCAGTAACAGCTAAGTGAGCAGGCACAGGCCTGCTGCCGGACTGGCTGTGCCCAACACGCTTGTGCGCGGCGCGAGGGTTGAATGGGGACAGTGGGGAGTACCGATCTAGCATGCAGGCTAGCAGATGGAGGAATGGGCATTTAAACCAGGAAAGCAGCTTTTCTAGAGAAGGCTGGTCTTTTCAAGCCTGCAAACAGCATTGCAAAGAAGCCATGTTGAATATTTGCCAAAATTAGGCAGCCTGAAAGCCCTTTGGAACAGCTCACTGAAGAGATGTACAACTCGGCTTTACGGCAGCAAATAATGAGATGCCTAAATTGGGAAGCACTTAGCTTTATATGAAGGACATCCTGTGTTTACCAGCATTATAATAATTAACTTGTCTTTCTGACAGTGGAGTGGTATAAATTAAAGAAGTTTAAAATGTAAATCATGCAGTCAGTAAGAAGAGTTAAAGTCCTGCATAGAAATGCACAAGGCTGAAGGTGAAATCATATGACGTTTTTCTTTTTGTATCAATTTGTGATGGAGAAAATCCTATTAGTTTAAAGACTAAAATAGAAATCCAAAGGTTAGTATTTGAGTGCATGACGCATTACCTTCTTCCACACAGGGTCAATCACAGAACCTTTAGTGGTCTGTGATTAAAACTGAAAACTTAAGTCATGAGCGTAAGCACAGGTTTTCTACAGTGTTGTCTAGCAAAATCCAAGTTCTTAGGTGACAAATGGGGAGAGGAAGTCAATTTCAACAGTCCTGAGAAAGGACAGAGCTCAGGCTATACTGATGATGCTTTACAAACAAATGAAAACTTCTGTTCTATACTTCCAGAAGAACACTTTATCCCACCCTTCCTATTTTTGACTATGGGGTGCATGGGCTACACTGTCCTAGAAATACAGCTAGAAAGTTTTCTTATGCCCTTTTGTTTAACCTTAAAAGCCATCCAGTTACCAACTAGATACTGGAAAACCAAGATGCATGGCTTTTTAAATACATGCACTTATTTTTTTATAAAATGTCCTTTCTTTCTTCAGCACAAGTTTCTCGGGGAGGGCTGCAGAGCTTGCTCAGGAGTCAGTAATACAGTTCTCAAGTATGTTGTTAAGGTTCTCCGGTCTGTCTGCCAGGTTCGTTTGTGTTGTGTAGTTTGTACTTCTGCTGGCTCTCTTCAAAGAGGCAATCTCGTGAGACTTAGGATGGAGGTGAACAGTTATGGGAGTAGGACCTTGACTCTTTCAGTCTACTAGCCTCTTCCCTGCTCCCCCCTGCAATTAAATCACTGCCTGTTTGGTACCTTTGGTGCCAGGTGTTCTGACTGCTAATCTTACACCCTGGACCTCTGCTGGCAGTAGATGAGGAACCAGAAATATTTTACATACTGAATAATTACAGAGGCCTAGCTAATATTTAGTACTCGTTTAGTACCTCCTGATCACCTAAAATTGTTTTGGATGATCAGTGTCAATTGAGTGGATAACATCAAAAGTGTTATCAAACGTTTTATGTGCTAACAAATCCAGGTTGCTAATCTTGAAATAAATAATGACTGGATCAGGTCAAAAGAGGGAGGGGTGGCACACACTACACTGTACAGAAATGTGGCAGATTCCTCCACTACGAAAGTAGTAACTGCATTTTCAGAACTTGTTTGTCAAATACGGCATGGATCAAAATGCCATACAGCTTTTTTATTTTTTATTTTTTTTAAATTTGGCTGCAAAAAGAGAAGTTATTTTAACAGCTTTCCTATGTCCATTTAATTGACCTCTTTGGCAGTTATCCCAGATTTCAGAATTTTAGCTGTTACTTTATTTGCAATAGTTTCACCTTTTTCTTCCCTGGTATCTATACATAGTATAAGCTGGCTGGTAAATTTATACTAATATTGAAAAATAGATTGTGCAGGACAAAATTTAACATGGTGGGGAGACATCCTTCTGCTACAGTCAGATTAGATTGGACCTGTCAATACTGGCGATACTGTAGCATTGTACTGCAACATTTTTTGTGGGTTTTGTTTTGTTCTTCCCCCTCTGTGCCGCATCAAAAAAGCATGAACGTGCTGCATTGAAAAAGCACTGAAAATCATCTGGAGGCTCAAGTCCCTAAAACCGTTCCAAAAAAATTAAGCAGCATTCTAATGTCAATACCAGCGGAACAGAGTAGAAGATAACTAACTAGCTCTGACTTTCGGATCTGCTCTCAAGCTTGTAAAATAAGAGCAACTACATATTCTGTTTTACTGGGTTGTTCCCACTGTTTTGATTTCACATAGTGTTCCGTCTGCTTTTTTAAGTCCCTACTGACTGCACACGTGAAAGACAACAGAGTCACTGAGACTGACAGAGAACTGGGCCACAGCTCCTTGGAGGCCTCTCCCCCCCACCCCCAACTTTTTAGGCTGAGGGCTTGCCTCTTGGTCATTGCAGACTTGTACTGGGACAGCTGATAAAGTTATTGCTCCAGCTGTTTGTCGCATGAACAGCCAGACTGTTCATAAAGATCTCTTAAAACTGTTGCAATTTGCAATCCAGAGCTTTAAGATAAACTAAAATTAGGTTGAACAGCTCAGCCATTTGTGCAGTGGGTGACACATACAGCCAGGGTAGTAATCTTACCAGCTGTTCCAATAGAGATGCGTCCTGTGAGCAGTACTGACCAACCTCTCAGGAGAAATTCTCACCTACAAAAAGTTATCCACGCTAGCAGATTTGAACAGAACACAGCTCTTGTGCTATGAGCCATGGCAGCATCACAAAAGCTGGTGCTTTTAATAGTAAGTTGCTGAGTGTTTTGGATAAATTAAAAAAAATTTACAGATTTAGAGTAACAAGTTCTTAAAAGAGGAACTGGTGCTTTGATATGTTTGTAAGATCTATGCTTTTTTCCCCACTGGTTTATTTCATCAATTCTACAAAGTCACCTTAATTTATTCTCTCAGTGTGAGACCGATCCATAATTTATCAGTCAACTTGTATACGTGTACCACCTTACTGAATATTTTATATTAGATTAAAAAAATATTTAGATGTAGCATGATCTCCAAGATAGGTGTTTGAAGTTCTAACATCAGAAGTGAAGGCATTATCTTTTTAAATCAAATGCCAACCAAATACTAGCATGTTTCTAAATTCTTCTATACTTAATTCCCCCTATCTCTGTGAATGCTAGGAGACAACTATTTTGTAGTGGAGCACAAAGGAAAATGTAAGCAATTCCTGAACCTAAAGGCCTTTCTGGGAATAGTGCAAGTGACCTCTTTTCCCTTGCAGCATCTATACTTTCTACAGGACAAAAGAATCTCTGACAGGCTGTTCCCAAGCATTTTAGGTTTTTGGAGGTCAAAAATACTGCCTGAAAACCCCTATGGAGAACTACAAGCAAACCAGTTCAGATTACGAACCATTAGGTATGTAATGGGCAATAGTAGAGACCTAGGGAAAACACATCATGATGCTCCCCCAGGATGTTCCACCAGCCTCCAAAATGTGTTTGTCCTAGGGAATTCCTCAGCCAGAGACAGTATCTTCTGTGCTGAATGGTCCCATGGGGATTTTTCTCCCCACGGTCTTTAAGGTCTGTGTGAAATTGTGTTATCCGCAACATTCTGGGACAGTAAGTTCCAAAGCTTAACTACATATAGCTGTAGCGATGCTTTTTTATAAGTGTTGAACTTGCTGCATGATTACTTGCTGGACACTTTTGTTATTTTCTCTCCCAAGAAGTATTTTCCATTACCTTTTCTGTGCCACCCATTCATTTTATTATACTTAGTATATTCTCATTCATTTTTCTGGCTGGAGAGTCCTAGCTGATTCAACGTAACTTCTGTTCCAAACCTTTGGTCATGCTAGTTGTCCTTAACCAAAACACCCCATAAAACATGTATGCATCTAATTCTTTTGTGACATCTGGGACAAGATGTGGGCACATAACAGATCTATATAGTAGCATTTGTTCATTCTCTGCTGGTTTCCTAAATATTCCTAGCATTTATTCAGCTTTTTAAGATGACTTTTAACACTACTGAGCAAGCTTTCATAGAATTGTCCATTTCAAATTCAAGATGGCTTTAAACAAGAATAGTTCAGAGAGCTTGTCACTGTATGTATGGAATTAGGGGCAGGTTTTTTTCCCTTCCTTTACCCTAATTTCCACTCCTTTAACTGATTTTGTTTAGTCACAAGGTCTTCCTGTAGAGGTTTCTAGACAGTTTTTGTTTTTCACTACTCTGAATAGCTGAGCAGCAGTCGTGTGACATTTACCAACTTCCAGTCTGCTGGCACTGAATCAGATTTAAGCAAAAGGGTATACATTACAGTTAATAGTTCAACTGTTGCTTACTCTTTCAGAGCTGTTGTCTGTCATGTCATCCAGTTGAGGTGAATTGCCACTGTCTGTTCATCTGTTCTGAAACCTTTCTACTGACACTTCAACTTGAGACAGGTCCTGCAACATGTCCCTTTCTCAAAGGACTTTGGCATGGGAATCTCTAGTTCCTCAACTATGAACATCAATACAAAAAACTTTCTAAGTTCATTTATCTAATTTTAACTGAGTTCCTGATTTGTCACCTATTGGCCAGGTTTCACATTTAGCCTAATAATTTTCACGTACTTCTCTGTTTTCTGCATTTGGAAGCAGCTTGTAGTGTCTCTCACTGCAGAGTAGTTGTACACTTAATCTGAACCTTCATAAATAGTTTGCAGACCACTTGCAACTATTTTACCCTTTTGATCACCTACTTTTTCTTAACTAAGTTTTATTGTTTTCCTATAGTTCCCCTTTTGAAGTTTGTCACAGCCTGTAATGCTGAAACAGCTACAAAACAAAAGAAAGATTTAAAAAAAAATTTTTTTTTAAGCAGTTCCTGTACGCTCCTTTGGACCAAATAAAGAGAAGTTTCCCCTTGTGGGTTCTTCTCATGACTTAGTGCTCCATGAAGCAGTCATCACGCTTACCCATTCTATAAAGGATGACTCAAGTATTCCATGAGTGTATTTCCTGCCTTTGCAGATTGTCTGATCTCCTGCAGCACACTATAGTTACGGTTGCTCTCCTGTTCAGCAGTATAATTTAGCAGATATACTCTTCCTAATTTAAGCCTGAAGGTTAAATCTGTAAGCATTCTGTACTACTAGTTGATATAGTTAGCTTGTCTGGTTTGACACTAAGCATTCTTCAAGGTACAGAACCATTCCACTAACTTGCCTGTGTAAACGTATCTCTCTTATTAGTACCACACTGACTATCTTTCTTACAGCAAATACCTAAAATACCCATTATTTTATTTTTTAAAAATGCCATGTTTCTCAATTGTGTTTCTCA
>VYZV01027360.1:2183-14621 GCA_013401275.1 Pandion haliaetus | reverse complement strand
CTTACTCATAAGATCTGCAGACAGTTCAACAATTTCTTCAGGTATGGGTAAGTTTGCTCTGTAAGTTTAAAAGAACGCCATGTGATCACGGCTAGAATTGCTGCTGGTTTGGCTTTTTGGTTTTGGGGGTTTTTTTTTAAGAAGTTAAAAGTTAAAGACAACCAATAAACGTTCATTGCTATGCATTTTATCTTCCCAGGGCTTGATTGCCTGAAGTCATCNTCTGTTTAGATATGTATGCATTTCTCTTAATTTTTGTAATGTACCTGCATATAAACACATTAGCATGCATGTGCAGACTGCACCCAGAAGCTGGGAAAGGAAGAAAGTGCAATTGCTGGACCAGTTTATTATCCTGTGAGTAGTGTTATCAAAGCAAATGGCACCTTTCAGACTTCACCACCTGCTGGGAGGACTAATTCTCCCTATCTGAAAGGCCTGAATTATGATTCTTACAGCCCTGGGCTCCCTGTGTATTTAGTGGAGAGAAACTATCTCTTTCCAAGGGAGATTGAGCTTTTGTGAATCACTTCCCTGAGGTACCTACCTATTTTCAGTGCACAATAGATAGGAAGTCTGGCTAAGTTAGATCACCACTATCTGTTGCCTAAAATTAGGTGGTTCAAACTGTTCCTTTTGTCCACCCATTCCATTCTTTACATTACCTAATGTTCATAGGCCCTATAGCACACACTATTTGGCACTGGTCTGTTTTCCTGTTGCATTGTCTGTCCTTTATTTTCTCAGATGTTTTCATTACACGCATTTACCCGTTCATTTTTAACCAGACTTTGGCCATAGTTTCACATATATAACGTTTGCCACAATAGGACCTGGGTCTATGTTTGTGCACTCTTAGGTACTGAAGTGGTGAGTTGTAAGAAAGGGACCATGGGCACATGCGTGTGTGAGAATGATTCCTCAGAGATCTTAGCATCACAGGACCATGCTCGGCATGTCGATGTGATGTTTAGTAGTAGCCTTCTTCTCTAACATAATATACCATGGTGAAGGAGCCTATGTGTATTTCTCTCTGCTCTGTACTCAGATTATACCCACTTGCTGGATTAGGTCATTAAACTGGCAAATTGAGAGAGGACATTTTAAGAAAAGATCTGTGAAGATTATGTGACTGGAAAAACGACTTTTTGCCTTTCTTTAAAGCAACTACTATGTTTTGAAAGACTAGGTTGGAAATTACAAACTAATTGAATGCCAGTTGAAATTTTCCAAGTGCTATGTGGTTTTTTTTCAGAGCATTGTTTTTATACTGTGTATTTTATTTCCCAAAAGTTGTATGCATGAGGGGAAAAGAAGGGAGAGAGACAGAATCTTAACAGAGCAGAAAATTGCAACCATAAAGCAAAGTTGTATTTTAATTATTCAGTGGAGATTTAAGCAATTTTATGGCTTACACTTTTAAATTTCAAACATTCCACTCATTAAAAATGTATTTCATGCAAGATACCCTGGCAGTTTGAATGTAAACATGGCCTTGCAATTAAAAAGGGTTGTAATGTTTAAAAGTGTTTCAAAAAATGAAGTGAAATTGGACCCTCAAACCATCTGGCTAGTGCTCAGGAATGACCTTTAAAGCTGGATGCATTCATAATATCTTAAAATAAATCAGGCCTTTGAAGTGAAATTTTAGAGAGTCCATGTGTAGCACACTGTTCTCATTTGCCACAGCTTGCTGATAAAAAAAAAAGTGGCACCCTCTAATGCCGTGATAGTTAAGATCTGTCAAGGTCTGCATTATAGACTAAACTTCTTAATGGTTTATAACTCAGCTACCTTGAATAAATGAACAGAAATGGCCTGGTAGGTGGTATACTAGTTGGTGGTATATTTTTTGCCATATTTTCCAGGACAATGCAGCAGAAGTCAAAGAGTTAAAATGTTGTCTGTGTGAATCAATGCCAAAGCTGCACATTACACTTTTGTGCCTGTTATCCTATAATGTGAAAATTAAAAACAAAACCAAAGCAGAAACAAGTAGCAAAATATAACTTCCTAAGATGGAACATGAGCCACTGCATGCTTTAGTCTAAAATTGCTATGTGCATTGACTTAGCTGGAGTTCTTTGGTTTTGTCTGGGTTTTGGGTTTTGGGTTTTTTTAGTGTTTTATCCTGGTAGTAAGCTCACGTGTCTGAGGTTTATCCCATTGTCCTTAATGTGGTGGCAGGCAATTACTCTTCCTTCCTTGTATCCCACTTATCTCCCTAGGTTAAGGATTGTTTCTCCCCTTTCTATTAGGGGTCTATTTAAAGATTGGTCTTTATATCTCTTTCTTAACCTCTCAGTTCAGCCTAACTCCTAGTCTCCTTTTCCATATTTAGGATTCTACTTTATATCATCCATAAGCTGACATAACTGGAAAAAAAATGGTTTCATCATTTCTCTATTACAGGGTGCAGTGACAGCTTCAGTTCAGGCTATCCTGGGTTGGGGGGGATTTATAGCCAAAATGTAATGTTACATTTAAACTTTTTTTTGTATTTATGGGTTGATCTTTCAAATATGCAGCATTAGTAGTATGATTTGCACCTCTTTATATTTCTCATATTTCTTCTCTTCTTAAAAATAAAATGATTTGTAGTATTCTCCCTTTCCCCCCCCCTCCCATTCCATAGCTGCTTCTATGATTGAAAACAGGTTATTATACCCTATATCTTGCAGTCCCTGTCACACTACCAGGGCAGCTTACTTTGGTGAAGAAAACAGACTTGATTACTATTTCGTTTCTCAAGAAGCATTTGACAAAATGGTGAACACAGTAAGTACCTGAGTAGTATCCTAGTAGGCTTATTTCCTACATGCAGAACGAACTCAAATTTCTGTCCAGGTCTGATTATTTTATTTATTTATTTAATATTAAGTTTGTGTCTGTGTGTGCATGCTTATTCACTCTACAGTTATGTGGCTTACATTCATAGAAACCACAAATTCGTTGTATATTTATGCTGTCTTTTCTTCTGTATGAATGTATAGAAATCACTAAATGGGCATAATGGTCAGTAGGAATCTTTAAATGGTAGTATAATGTAGAAATCAACTTATTTTCATATCACAGAATCATAGAGTCATAGAATGGTTTGGGTTGGAAGGGACCTTAAAGATCATCTAGTTCCAACCCCCCTGCCATGGGCAGGGACACCTTCCACTAGACCAGGTTCCTCCAAGCCCCATCCAACCTGGCCTTGAACACTGCCAGGGATGGGGCAGCCACATCCTGGGGCAGCCAGGTTTCTCTCTGGGAAACCTGTTCCCATGTTTCACCACCCTCATTGTAAAAAATTTCTTCCTTATATCTAGTCTGAATCTACCCTCTTTTAGTTTAAAGCCATTACCCCTTGTCCTATCACTACACTCCCTGATAAAGTGTCCCTCCCCATCTTTCCTGTAGGTCCCCTTTAGGTACTGGAAGGCTGCTAGAAGGTCTCCCCGGAGCCTTCTCTTCTCCAGGCTGAACAACCCCAACTCTCCCAGCCTGTCCTNTTTTTCTTCTCCAAAATCTTCCAGCAACCCCGCAGGGAATGCAGTCTTTTAAAGTTTAGCAAATTCACCCTAAAGGCATTGTGTTTCTCTCTGAAGGCAGTGTGCCTCCAGCTACTCTTTCTGATGCCTTTTGCTGCCTGCAATAAAACTTTGGCTTGAAAAGCCACAACAGAGCTTATTATTTGTACATATACAAATGGGGGAGCCAACACAGTGTTAAGCAACTGATCTGGTCCTTAATGATAACTCTCAGTAATCAAGTAGTTTAATTTTAAAAGAATATAATCTGCTTACATCTCTCTAGACATACTACTGGGAACCAAAGTTTCAGTTGTCAGGTTTTAACTTTGAAATTTCTTGGCCCATTATACATTCTCCTTGCAGATTTGTTTCTGTCTTCTCCTTTCTTTGGCATCTTCTTTTTTATATGGCATGGCCATATGGTTTGATGTAATGTCAAAAGAAGGATGCCCCTTGCTTTACATCTTGCTGTCTTTACAGTGTGAATGAATAACCAATAAAAGCTGTAACCTGTCAGCAGCTTGTTTTCAAGACATTGGTGTTTTATTATCCATGAACAATGTACAAGCCTGTACCCTGCAGGACTGGCTATGTGCTCTTCTCTGCAAATTTTGTGCTCCCATTTGCTTCATTATCATTGATGATTTAGGCAGGGAAGAACTTTGTAGGGAGAGCAAGCAAGGAAGTCCAGAGTGATTATGCTCCTTTAAGGAAATTGTTTCCCTTAAAATATTTCCTTTGTCATTACACTTGCTGTTTTGAATTTCAGGGCAAGTTTATAACAACCTATAAATACAGTGGCTATTACTACGGACTTGGAAGAGACACTGTAGAATCAATTGCCAGAGAGGGCCTTGCAACCTGTGTTCACTTAGAAATAGAGGTAAGGATTACTTATTGCCTTACCAGTTTTGAATGAGTCATTCTGTGAGAACTGTCCTGGGGAGGAATTCATGCAGTTTGACTAAGGTTTGTTTCAGCTGCCTAGACATAGCCACTTCGTGATACAAGAGACACCCTATCGTCATCTGCCCAGCCTACAGCTGCTGGTGATATGTTTGAACTAGTTGTGTGGGCTGCGCTACAGTCACTGGAGATGCAGTTGTTCAGTCAAATGAACGGCATTTTTAACTCCACTGCCTGTATCAAGTAGCTCTCCACTGTCTATATGCAAACCATACTACTCCCTCTATAGACACCCACATTTAGTCAGATAGATCCTTCTGCTTGCTTCTTAAAGTTTTCTGGCCTATTTTTTCAGTCTTCGGCAGCCTCATCTTCCCACCACATCACCAGTACTTTCCATTACAGTGTCTTCAGCTTTTCAGCCATGTGCTTTCCACCAATCTGCAGCTTATATGTGACTAGTCTAGAGCTGCACACCAACTGATCACCCCTAAAAGAATGCCATGTTTCTCCTTTGCTGCTGCTGATGCATGCAGGCCTGAGGCAATATTTTGGGCAGAACTATTAAAAGATGCAATCTCTTTGAGGGATTACTTTACCCTCTCTGAGGTTTGTCAGGTACACATGTACAGATGGCAGAATCTCAGAAGTCATGCTGCGCTAGGAAACTAGGTCACAAAGTGTCAAAACCTATCTATTGGAATCCCAAAAGAATAACCTTTCAGATAATTTTCTAATTATGTACTTCTCGTTATTTTAGATCAATATTTACTAACTAGAGGGTGGGGTGACAAAAAGGAAAGGCATGCTACATTTCCTTCCAACTTCTTTCTATAAATTAAGCTCCATCTATATGATCTTCCAAAATGAGAGACTCCACAGAGTGCCCCGAATGTGATACTGAGTGTTTCTGGGTTTCATTGTGTTTGTAGGGCTCAGCTCTACCTCTGGGGGATTATTACAAGTTGACGGACACTACTACACTCCATGATAGATAGGGAAAAAAAGAACAGAGATAAAAAAGAAATGTAGGAGGCTGCAGTGCTAACATATGATCCTAAGTTGTGCATCCAGAGTTAGGGGAGTGACTAGGGAGACCTGAGCAAAAATTGATACTAAATTTAATTAATTTTAGAGTTATTATTTTGTTTGTGAAACTGGTGATCACAAACCTAGTTTTCAGTTAGGAACCTTAGTGTTCCTCAGGAGTTTTAGTCCCCTTTGGTCAATGTACACATCTACTGGCTTGCATATAAATGTACAAATAACAGAATAGCAGCATGTCAGCACTAAAAAATAGGTAGCTCCTTGCTCAAACAGTCAACAATGTAATGCTGCAGTCCGGCTGTTACATGCCTGCTACTTGACTGATACTAAACAGCAAATTAATAACTTAATCTCTGTAGTTCCATTTCCTCTTTTTCCTCAGTCTTGTCAGAACTGTGAATCATCTACAGTCTCCACTGACCGTGATAGGCATTGAGTGTGTTTGTTGTCTTGCCAGACAGACCCTAAATTTACAAGGGAAGAAAAATAGGAGAAGATTAAATATGATGGAATGGGGTGCCCTTTAAAGCTGTCAATTCTTCACAAAGTAGATGTGTTATCAAATTATTTAGGAGAAAGAACTTAATGGAACGTCATGTTTATTCATAAGGAGGTTAAGCCAGCAACATAGGCAGTGACCATAACTTTTACTGGGTATTACCGAAGCTACTGTCACGGACAGACAGCTAAGGAACAGCTTTGTCACTGAAGTTTCAAGATCACATAGTAATTATGCGTAGTCTTGTATCACCATGGACTCTGCTAGCAGATGAGAAACAATAATGGTGAGTTATGTATCTGAATAGAAGTTATCGAAGTCCATTATCTTCTGCGAGGCTCATAACAAAAGTGAGTTAGCACTATTAAAAGGAATTTTAATTATGGTCTGTGGGCTGAGACTAAAAATTTAAAGCTGTTCATTCCCTTTAATCCACAGTGTATCTTTCACTGATAAGGGAGACTCACACAAACTTTAAAAGTTAAATCTTGCTGAGTCTACACTTCCAGTTAGTAAAGCTATTGCAATTCTGACACGCAGTTATGTGTTGGAGTAAGCGCATTTGCAGTGCTTTCCCTTTGCTTGTGTAGCCACCAATACCTGCAGAGCAATTGAAGGAGCTGCACGTTCCAACCAAGGGTGTAGTGGCGGAGTGGCTTATGTGTCTCATTATACTTCCAGAACTATAAATACACCTTGTCTCCTACCAAAGACCACTCTCTATTGCACTTGTTGCTAGTTATCCAGTCATTCGGGCTGGGAGTCAAAGGAAGCAGGACACAGTACTAGTCACATCTTTTCTATAACCCCATGCTGTTAACTGAAAAAATTGAGGTGCTTTAGCTATATTGAATGAATGGACATCTTCAACTCAGGTAGTCCTTTGATCTTTCTTGACCTCATATGCAAATTCAGGAAACCGAAATTTTACTCCTTTTTTTATTTTCCAAATATCTCTCTGATTTCAGACTGTCAACTCCTGTATTCTCCCATTCTTTATTTTAAGGTCACTTCCCTTATACTCTCTTTATTTCATATTAGACAGCCACTCAACCTGTTGTCTTGGTACAACAAATTTATTGGACATGCCAGAAGCTTTCTGTATCTCTTCCTTTCTTCTCCCCGCTCATCCCAGGCTATGGATGGGCTGCCTTCCTATTCCTACATAGTTCTGCGACATACAAATCACTTGTTATGTTATTTCTTGATCAGAAAGAGAACTCATTCATGTTGCAACTTCAGATGAAGAAGGTGTTACTAGGCTGGAATGTGGGTCTGCTTTGTGTTGGTTTTCCAGCCTCTGAATAATTACAGGCCTAGCTGAAAGTAGGTGATCACATAGCTGGATGCAAAGATTTCTGTGCCCTAAATTCTGCCCTCTGGTTTTCACCAAAATGTATAGGATTTTCCCCAGAATCACTCCCTGAAATTTTTAGAATGGATCAAAGTACTGTTCCATACTTAGAATGCTGCAACCAGGAAAAAAAAAATATTTAGTAAGTGTTCAGCCTATTACTGGGTTTTGCAAGATTTTGCTTGTATATGTCTGTATTTTAGAATTATTCTGAGAACCCCAGCTATAAGGGTGTGACGGTCAGTTCTGATGAAGTAATGAGCAGCGCTCAGATTTGACATATTAATCCCTCTCTGTTACTACCCACTTTAGTAAAGAAGGTGTGTCATGCCTCAGTGAAAATGAAGTAAGCTTCCCTACGTTTGCTACAGTGCAATAATGTGCATGGTCTCACTTAACTTTAGACAATTTGTTCATCACCACACACTGCAATGGTTATTGGCCTATTTTGTTTTGGTTTTTTTCACAATGCTCATTAAACGCCCAAAATGATCATTTTTATATATAAAGTAAAGCCAAGAATGCATTGTTAGTATGATGGAAATTTTAACTGTCTAATTTAAGAATCATCATTAATCTAGGTCTAAATATTACAGAAAAAGTAAGAATAATAATGCATTTACAGTACTTATATACTGAAAACTTCACACCAACGCCGCCACCAAAATTGTAACACACGCTTCTTGGTTTCTATCTGGCTTGCTGGTGTTATGCTCACCCTTTCAGTGCTCCTTTGGGTTCTAAGTTCAGTGGTTTCCCTCCAGTGTTGTCACTGGGGGGGATGTTACAGCAAGTTGTCAACATCTGACCCCTTTGCTGGGAGGATATTCATGTTGATAGTTTCTTCTTTCTCCTCCCAGGATCCTCTTGGGGTCATTTGTATATTTTTGCTAACATGTTTACACCTTTCTCTTTCTTCATTGGTCTGCAGCTCCAGGTTATATATGAATTCATAGAATCATAGAATCATTTGGGTTGGAAAAGACCTTTAACATCATCAAGTCCAACTGTAAACCTAATACTGCTGAGTCTACCACTAAACCATGTCCCTAAGCACCACATCTACACGTCTTGTAAATACCTCCAGGGATGGTGACTCCACCACTTCCATGGGCAGCCTGTTCCAATGCCTAACAACCCTTTCAGTGAAGAAATTTTTCCTAATATCCAATCTAAACCTCCCCTGCCGCAACTTGAGGCCGTTTCCTCTTGTCCTGTCACTTGTTACTTGGGAGAAGAGACTGACCCCCACCTCACTACAACCTCCTTTCAGGCAGTTGTAGAGAGCGATAAGGTCTCCCCTCAGCCTCCTTCTCTCCAGGCTAAACAACCCCCGTTCCCTCAGCGGCTCCTCATCAGACTTGTGCTCCAGGCCCCTCACCAGCTTCGGTGCCCTTCTCTGGACACGCTCCAGCACCTCAATGTCTTTCTTGTAGTGAGGGGCCCAAAACTGAACACAGGACTCAAGGTGCGGCCTCACCAGTGCCGAGTACAGGGCAACGATCACTTCCCTGCTCCTGCTGGCCACACTATTTCTGATACGAGAATTCATTATATATGGTTCTTTTTATCTATGTTAGATATTATTTCTAAATATTGCCCCTAAAACCAGCTTTGTCCAGCTCCAGGCCTTTGGTTTTTAACTGTGACCATTATTGAGATATTTATAGTTGTGAGGTGTCTAGTGTCAAGACTGTGCCCCATCTCTGTTCATCCCATGCCTGTAGTCCTCTACATTGTGTCCTGTGTTTCTGCTTCTCAAGGTCTTTGCTATCATGCCAGGCCTGTATTTAGCTACACTGTGGTATTGAGTCATAAACATCTCATTCTACCTGGAACAACTGCTTGTTACTGCTATCCGTATAAAACTATGGTTGTACCACACAAAGAGAAACAAAAGTAAAACAATGAGACATAGACAGCTGGTCAGCAAGAGAAATTGCTGTCACAGCTGAACCAAGTAAAACAAAGTTACAGCCAAGTCAAGAAAAGTTCAGAGCAAGCAGGATGAGCCTCAGTCCTCAAGTCTTGAAAACTCAGTACGAATCTTATGGCAGTGGCAATACCATATTGCAGGGCTGCATGGTTACAATATTCTGTTTTATATGTAGATAGAGGGAGAGAGAAAAGATTCTTCAAAGTATGAGTCGGTGCAAAGGAGAACTATCGGATATTCAGGATTGGTACCGTTACCTAGATCATTTAATAAGACTGTGTCTTTAAGTGCTAGCATGCAGACAGGTCTCCTTTTTCAGATCTAGCTGAAATGATTATAGGTGTTTGCAGTCCTCAGCAGTCAGTTAATGTCAACTGGAGCCATGGTCCTTTCAGCAGAGTTGATGCAAGGCACATGTAAATGTTTCCTAGTCTGCTATACTAAAAGTCCTATTCAAGATAGTTTATTGCTGACAAAAATGGTTCAAGTTAAGATGGCTGACTACGGTGTAACAAACGGAGAATGCGCAGTTCATATCTCTGCTGGGGGGTTGTGTTGTACCCAGTTTTGGGAAGGGGTAACACTGCAAGCTACTCCAGCAAAATAAATATGCCTGTATCTCGATGAAGTTGCACGCTTACTCTTAGAAAAATATACCAGCTGAGGAGAAAATTGTCAGTTTGTTCACAGTGGAAAGCTGAGGGCCAAGGTGGTGATGCAGATAGGTTGTGCTGTGTGTCAGTACAGTAGTGTAAGTCAGTGATACGCACATTTAGAATAACTAGGTCCTGATGTAATAGAAAGGATGGAAAAGAAGGAAAAGCTGTTAACTGGTGGGCATGAGAAGTATGGTGCTTTAAATCACTGTGGAATTTGACTAAAAGGATTCTTTCAAAAGTGTGTTTACAATAAAGTTGTACTACTCTTCTAATGCTTTCCACATGTAGCTTTAGGGCACTTCACCTTGTATTTGTCTATTTTGTAAAGCTGGATGCTAGATCTTGAGACCTGTAGATTGGATACAGGTTTCCAGTACTGCTTTCACAGTAATTTGTGATAAATACAGAGTTGTCCTAAACTCAGCTACAAGTTCAATAGGCACTCAGTTTCAGGAACAAAACACTGTGTTTCTCTGCTTAATTTTAAAGGGTGTGCGTAGCTTGAAAAATACCTACTTTAAACCCAGATATATCCTGTTAGTACCGATGAACAAAGAAAAATATGAGGGACATCTGCGGAGGAAAGGATTATTCAGCAGGCCAGAGATTGAAGAGGCAGTCTCCAGAGTGGACATGTACATCAAAATAAGTCAGGGTTTTCCAGGATATTTTGATGCAGTTGTCAACACAGGTAAGTTAATCTCTTTCATACTATAAATCTGACTGCTAATGTTACACCAATAGACGGACTGAAACTGCTATGCAAACAAAGCCACTGGCAGATATTAAACTAAGGATCACAAATGGTTTGATGTTCAGCGTAACAGTTTAAACTATCCCTTAATCAGTTTTCCCAGTTATTGCTTGTCTCAGGAATCCAAAAGCTCTGGAGATCTGTCAGGTCTGAATTACTCTGCTATGTCCAAGTTATGCTTTAAGCTCATCTAGAAAGCGAACCAACTACTGAACTCAGCAGCACACTTGTTAAGTATTGTCTCCTGTGAGAATATTAAACTGATCTGTGCTACTTTTCTGTTGTTTTCTGGGCAGCGTTCAGAGATGCTTTTGATCTAACAGACCTGATTATCTCTGGGCAGGATAGGCTTTCATCAAGTGTTGAAATGACAGCTGATGTGCAGTCTGGCAACGTCTCACTGTAAAGAGCAGGCTGCTGCACAGCTTTTCCTTGTAGGACTCTTCTGCTTAGTAACTTGCTCAAGTCCTCCAGCCTGAAAAAAGGAATGTGATAGTGGTAGATATTTCATTAAAACAAATGTTTGCATCTTCCTATTTAGGAATTGAGGATAGCAGGTGGTAAAGAACCCTTTTCTAGTTCGTTCTGTGTCTGCCCTTTTGTGGAGGTGATCTTTGTGGTTCACCACAGTGATGGTGAAAAATATCATTGTGGTATGAAATATTGTATTTGTACTCACTGTCAAGGGCATATGGAGCTTACAATTTAAATACAGCATTAAAGAAATAAAACAGTAAAACCAAACTGCAGAACGAGAATATTTAGGTGAGTGCAGAAACTGAGATGAATTTCAGATTATTCTCTTGCATGTGCTGTTTATGAAGATGAAGTTTTTTCTCCCAAGGAGATGATCTGGATGAGTTAAGAATGCATTTCTGTGTCAAACTTCTGTGATTTGTAACTTCGTACTGACGAAAGCTTGGTTTTTTCATTATGTATCCTTTCTCTCCACCACAAAATGCATATCCCCTTCTGCAGATGAATTGGATGAGGCATTCACAGAGCTGAGCTTCCTTGTAAAGGCATATCTGGGTTTGGAGCCACCTGCAGTTTTTGATAGCATTCAGGACTTGAATAGCAGAGCAGGAGCAGGTACTGTGTCTGGGCAAATGCTACTGCTGTTTTTATCAGTAGACTCTTCCTACTTATTTGTTACAAGAATTGAAATCTGTGAATGATGCAACCTGTGAGACTGCTTGTCTCTGAAACTGCTGCATGCTTCTCTGTAATGGGTCTCCTGGGCTGATTCCTCCCTGGGATCTGAATCTTTAATGGAGATCTTTCCAGGTACTTTCCATCACTCTGTGCCCTGAGGCAATATGCAGTAATAGAGTTGCCTAACTCTTCTGAGGTTGCTTTTGGGCTGAGGATCTCCCATTCATTCCAGATGAATCACAAGTGAGATATGTGTCCCTGGCTGAGAGCGTTGTGCCTTTCAAACTGTTGAGCAAAAAGAAAGTGGCATGACACTGAGACCTTACTTTACCCTCTTCCCCAGGATAGCCAGAAGCGTGAAGAGGTATATGAAAACCAGGACAGTAAGATGAATGGAGGCAACTTATAAATTCATTCCAAGTGCTTTTGGGTCTACCCACTGTGGGGTAAGCCCAAATGATTGGTAGTGTGTTTAACAGAAGCCTTTTAGCCCATGAATGACTAAGGCTGAAGCCTCATGATCACTTCCAGCTAATCCAAGTGCATGCTGCTGCAAAAAGTGGTCATGCCCAGTTTACCTCTCCTGCCTATGTATTTCTAGTTTCCC
>VYZV01027359.1:387107-467173 GCA_013401275.1 Pandion haliaetus | reverse complement strand
GGTGAAGCGGCGGCAGTGGCCCCTGCGCTGCCCCCCGCCCCTTTCTCGGTAGGTGTGTGTGTGGGGGGAGAGGCCTTTCCGAGCCTCCCAAGGGGAAATCCCGTGTAGGCTCCCCCGTTCCGCTTCCCGGTGTTGCTGGGGGAGTGGGCTCCGGCGTGGTAAGTTCTTGCTGTTTTAAACCCGGCAGTTCTCCCGAGGCTGAAGGTGTTTGCGGAGGGCCCGAGGCCACCGTGTTAATCCCACTCGTGTACACACAAGTAAATGGGATGCATAAAACCTGGCGCGCCGGTCCTGTGAGCACTCCCTTTGAATGCACCGTGAGCGCCACGCTGTAGTGTGCTGGCAAGGGGTGCCGTTAGGTGTTAGTTACTCATGAGTGCCTACCTCCTTATCCCCTCCTGATAGCGATAAGGGACTGGGAAAGATGGTGGTACAGTTTGAGAAAAATACTCCATCTAAACAGTGACAAAAACTGATCGATGAGATGACATCAACAGTTTCTCATGGGAACCAGCATTACTCTGGAAAGATGCTCACATTTGTATGCTTGTCTTTCTACTACAAGGCAGACTCCTTAACCCTTCATTTTTTTTCTCAAATGTCACTGGTTGGAATGATGTGATGTAGGGAGAAAATACTTTATTTCCTTTAGAGGCTTAAGGTTCAGCCAGAGCCATTAGTCTGCTGTTCACAGACTTTCCAAAAGCTGTCAGAAAAGGAGCTCACTCCTGGGGTTGCGTTTCTTATTGTGCTGTTCTTTCCTTTGTGTTGTCACGTCTTCATCTTAAGTGAGGCCTAAGGTGTCAACCTGCTTTCCAGGCAAGTCCGGTTTTGCTTCCTTGTTGACTTGTCATGTTTCCAAACCTAGCTGGGAATTTTTGAGTGGCAGATGTGTTTCTGGCATTTTGGAGCACATTTGTCCTCTGTCTGAGTCTTTTGGTTAAATGCTTGCCTTGTGCAGTGTTTTCAGCTTTCTGGTGTTTTTCTTGAGCCTTGTCTTTGGCTTTTCCTCTCTGTGTTTTTGGTTTTTTTTTTGAACTGCAAAGCTTCAAAACAAATTTATCTTAGTAGGATACCCATAGCTGCTTCTGTCTAGAAGAAAGAAGATTATTCGCCGGCTTCTCGCAATGCCCGTGTAGTCAAAAAACACCAAAGCAAAACCAAACCCCCACACATCTGTGTGATGTAAATATATTCAATACCAAAGAGAGACACGGAATTTTTTACAGACTGTCAGAATCCGTTTGTAAATGTTGCAGAGCCTGGTCAGTCTAGTCAGAACTGAGTAATAATTTCAATGAATAATCTCATTTCTGTTGGTGACTTGAGACCTTCAAGTAATAGAAACATACGAGTACAAGAACATGTAATAGCACAAAATGCAAGATACTACGTGTATGGATTAGTAAATATTTGTAGTATAAATCCAGGACCCCCCCAGCAGAGTAATGGGAAAATACCTGGGTTTATTAGTCAATGATGAAAGGAAGCTGCCAATTTAACGCAGTTGTGAAAAAAATGTGACTGTGGTGTGCACGCAGTCAAGCTTCTGGGTGACTAGTGAGACATTACTGTGTCCAGTTCTGATAAACCGTGGCCAGGAAAGAAAAACTTGTACAGAAATACACCCGGGAGGGTTACTGGAAAAGAACAAAGCTTATCTGCAAGAGTACTCTAGGAATATTTGTCTGATTAACCTAGGAAAAGCAAATGCAGAGGAGGGTTATGAGTAACCAATAAAGCAGGGTAGAGTCAAGCTCAAGCGAGTAGGCATTTCAGCTAATGAACAGTATTGATAGAAGAGCATGGATCTAAACTGATTATAATCTAGATAGAAAACTAAGAGCTAGTCAGAGGACTGAGGGTTTCACCTTCTGTTAAGAACAGTGAGAGGCGAACATGTCTAACAGGCTTTAAAATGTATTGCAGAACAGGAAGATGATGTGCAATCATACAAAATAGATTTAAGTGATCTGCGTTGAGAGGAGGGGATACAGGCCTCCCTTCTTACTCATGCTGAGGCTGGAACGATCTCCTGATGTTCAATACTTCTCAGAAAGAAGCTGTCGACTGCTGCTTCGTGGTGAGGATGATGATGAGAGTGAGAAGGCAATGGGGTTCAGAAGGAGGTAACAGGAATGCTCCCACTGGAAAGATTTACACCAGGTGTTCCGTCTCATAGATTACTGAGTTTGATGGGCAGCAAAGCATTTTTTCTCTTAATGATAGTGGGGTGATGTGTGCTGGGACTAAAGAAACATGTAAAAAACTGAAATATAGAGGGACAGTATATAGAGCATGGAGGATGGAAAAGGCAGGATGGTTAACTGGAGGAGGTGCTAGATTCCTTGAATGACTTGGGATGACTGATCCCAAGGATCTCGGCCACTTCATTTGCGAGGCTGAATACATTACCATTGCCCTACTTTTCTAGGCTTCACCTTTGATTGATTTTGATTCATCTGGGCAGAATGACAACATTGAAAATTCAGCTAATAGGTGCTGGAGGCTCGACCCTAAAAACAAATACAGTATTGGTTATGTGGGGTTATTTATAGTGGGGTGGAGAACATGGGGCCATTTAGGTGCTGCCAGTCTTTTATGCACGCTGCTTATACTTCTGCTATTCTTCACCAAAGGGGGTGGGGGAAAGAAGTAAATTTCGGGAGAAGAGAAACTTCCTGCCAGAAAAGATTGAACTGGGCAAGGCTTGCCAGGCAAGTATCTCGCCCCACAGCGTGCTTTCCAGGCGTGACTTCCTTTGCAGCTTCTCACAGGAGACTTGGGAGTCATCTAGTCCCTCTGTGCTTTACAGCTGGGGTTTTGCTGCTTTCCTAGGATTTAGAAACTTCAGGTTTTTTGCTCACTTCTCAAGTCTTTTTATGTCTTATATCGAACTATCTTATTTCAAACTTGAGCAGCCTGTGGCTAACCACACTTTTATGATAGGCTGGAGTTTCAATAAGTGCTGAATTTTTATCTTATGCAGAAACCAACATACTGCTTCATGAGGTTTTTGCTAGCTATTGCAGCCTCTGACTACACGTTAGGGTGTGTGTATGAGAGAGGAACAAGGCCGCTAATATCTATTTTCATTCCAAAGCCAGGGTTTGCTAATTCTTCCGTAGTAACAGTATCAGTGGCAAGATGTAAACTGGAGCAATATGAAAAATTGGGAAATCTGTAGCCCCCTCCCTCGGAGAGCTGATGATGGTCTCCTGACACCGAAGAACAAGAGAACATGTGAAATAGAGCCTGTCTACTCTGCAAACTGTTCTAGTGTATATTTGTTTTGCATGGTCAAACGCTCTTTTAAGTGCATGTTAGTAAAAATAACAGTAATTTCCTTTCCTTGCTTACTGTCATATTTTTACGTTCAGGCTGTCGATGAATGCAGTTCTGTCATCACATGGATTGCTTCCAACCATGTGTCATTACAGTGTAGCCGGTGTTAAGTATTGAGATTATGTTTAGTCTTTAATATTTCTTGCTAAATTAATTATCTTGTTAGAACTGTCCATAAAGTTGTTACCAAATTCAGGATGCAACTAACTGGAGTGAAAGATGGCTGACTTTTCTTACCCTGTGCTTAGCATTTTCAGGTGATCCCTTTCATCCCAGCAGTAATATTGTCCCTTTTTTTTTTACTGACTGCAAAATTGTAGGTGTTTGACAGCTTCGTTCGTGAAAACAGCAGCTTTCTAGAGCAGAACAGGAACCATCTGAGTGCATTTGTAAAGGGAGAGGAAGTTGGACCTCCTTTGTCCTATTTGGCAGTGGTTGGGTGGCAGCTCTGCCCAAGAGCCTGACCAGTGACAGCAAGCGCCATCTCCAGCCTGGTGGAGGGTGTGGAGTGGGATTTAACTTACCACACTGGAAGAGCGTGTTATGGAAGCTAGGTTTCATTAAGTTCACTGCTTGCAGGCGAGTTTGGGTTTGCTGGGGTTTTTGTTCTTAAGGAAATCTAAGCGCTTGTTTTTGAAGGTATAGTAGGTGTGCTTTTGTTTTGTAGTGGTGAAGCCTAGTGTGAGCTCTGAGCAAGAAGAATTTTGCATCTGTGTGGAGCCTTACTGAAGTCAGGGGAGCTCTGTGCAAAGGTGAGATAGCAGCTCTCCATAGACATTGTAAGATCAGAATCAAAATTTGCAATGAATTACAGTCATCAGTGTCTGCATTGGTTGGGGTTAACAGTTCTCTAAGCGCAGGGAGTTGCCTGTGTACCATCCTGGGCTTAGCAGCCTAAGCTGGTAAACTAGGGTGCAGGGGGACTGAACCTCAGCTGATCCACCAGGTATAGTAAGTCTGACAGTGATCAGCATTGCCGTGCTTTAGTTCTGGTACCTGGTTTTGAGAAGGCAATTCACAAAGCTGAGCTAAGCACGAGGAAATTCTTGGTAAAATTGAGACTTTAGCACTTGGATTCCCAGCAGTCAAGCATGCTGAGTGGGGAGATCTTAAACCAGCTGATCAGAAGAGTTGTGTGGGCAGCTCTTTTCTCTTCAGTTTAAATTGCTTATAGCCTTCATTTAAGCATATTTAGAGTCAGGGAGCCAAAATCTGAAATGGTCCCTTGTACATTCTGCCACTCCGTAGGGGTGTAAGCAGACCCTGCCTGCTTGCTGTGTTAGCTCCCTGACTCTGCCCAGACCCACACTGCCTTTTTCCCTCTTACAGCTGTGCTGGGCCATTTCAGCTCACTGAATTTGTAGAAACTGAATCCAGACTAGAAATGCAAATTATTTTATAATTGCTAGCTGCCAGGGACTCAACCATGAGAGAGGAACAGAGTTAATGCCGTCCTCAGCTTGAAACAGTTTAAACCCCCACCTATTGCTTCCCAGGAGACTGTTTTGTGTTGTGAAGGAAAACAAATTAGATCACATTCCCACAGAACGAGATTCAATTAATGCATTTTACCTTACAACTACAGAGGGCAAGTGTGAACACAATTACTGTGGCTCCACCAATAGATACTCATTAAATTGCCGTACCTGCCACTTTCAATTGTGTGCTCCAGTCCCCAGGGTTTGGGTTTTTTTGTTTATTACAGTTTGAAAGAGATGGAGACAATAGGAGTAGGCATACCAAAGTCTTCTCTCTGTCATAATTTAATTTTCTAACCAGAAAGGAACATTAAGGCTTCAGTCCCATGGGTTTATTTCAGAGGATGGCCAGTTTGGTAGTGCTGCACATTGGGACAGCTTTCTGTTGTTATCTCATTAATGTTATTTCCTAACATTGCAGATTGACCGTTCAAAGGAAGGGGATCACTTGTCAAGGGGCAGGGCTGATGGTTTTTTAACTACTTTATGCAGTCAGATAGCCATCCTTGTCACGTAATAAGGTCGTTGTGTTTAATTGAAGATGGTGGTTAAATTTAAAAAGAATAATTGCTCCTGGCCCCTCTTTAAATTAAGAGTGAAAATTTGATAGAACCATTCCCCAAAGCACCAAGAAATCTAAGTGAAAATATTATGATTTAACTTGTGACCTGATTTTTATTGGTTTTAGTGGAGTTTTGGTGGACTTCTGGTAACGTATTATAGCATTTCACAACAAAGTTTTCTTTGCTTCCCATAAAAGCAAACGGGAAACCTTGGTGATGTTATTAATTTTAATGAAAAATTTCCATTGCATATCTAAATTTTGTCAGAAATACTCATCTGCCAATAAAGTTAAGGTAAATAGCTGTTGTTCAGATGTAGGTTCAAAACAGAGGAAGTCAGTTTCAGGATATAAAAAACCACAGTAAAATAAATGAAAACCAGCTAATTTATTATTCCATTTGACTCTTTCTTTCTCCTTATGATGTTCAAAAATAAATCAATTCAATCACAAGACTTAAGAGAAAGTGAAGATAATGATAGTCTGTTTTTATTAAGGTACAAAAGTCTTGCAATACCTGTCACAAGTCACATAGCCATTTTTTTTCCTGAGTCAGACTTGAAAGGAAGTAAGTTTAACTCCTCCATCTTAATAACCAGAGTATAAGCATCAGGGACTTGTATTTCACAAGCATGAGATTTCATAGGTGTCAATAAAAATTTAGTATTATGGTTACAATAATACTTTCTTTTTACATGGTTATTTTGAGCAAAATAGTCAGAACTGAATTAAGTCATAAGATGCCTTAATTGCTGCGAGTTATACTGTAAATTAAAATAAGATTTCCAATAAACTTTTCACATTTATTTCTTATATATGCCTTTTTTTAAAAGGGGGGGCAGTTAGTCTTCCTCTCATGTAATCAAATCATAACTTAGATCAGTTCAATTCAGTACATGTCCTAAAACTGAGTAGGTCATTTTGGTGCATGTCTGAATAGACGCATTTGTTCTGGATGTTTGGATTTACATCATCTGTTCTAGGCAGTGAAGCTGGTGGCTCTGCAGAGTATCCAGATCAAACAGTGGAAGACCCCTGAAAGGTCCCTGAAGAGAGGCAGGTTTTAAGGGCAGACCACAGAGAGGTTGGTTTTAAGGGGGCTGGCCACTGCCTGGGGGACGCAAAATCCCCCCAAAAAGTCTCGGCAGCCAATTTGTCGGCAAACGCTGACCCTGGCTCCATACACAAATAGCTGGATGAGTGTGCCCAGCTCAAGCATGGGCCCAGACTCCCTCCCTCAGTGAATGCACAGATGTAGATAGGAGGTAATTTGGGGATATGGCTGTGGGGAGGCAGGTCTCACCTGTAGAGTAACTTGTCTCTTTCTACCTGAAGGTCATCTTCTGGAGTTCCCACTTCTGGGAGCTTGTTGAGCCCAGCCTCTAATTAGCAGAACAGGAAGTTTTACCTAAATGCTTCAGAATCGACAGTGTTATGTATGATCTTTATCAACATAGGAGTTGCTAACCACTGGCCCTCAAAGATAAACATTAAAGGCCTGAAAATTATGAGGGTTTGTGTCCCAGCATTCATTGACTATTGGATTTGCCTTTTAGTCTTTAGGTATTGTTGCTTCTTTTTGCTTCTTCCTCATACATTAAACATTTGGGGATTTTTAACAGAAGCTAGGAGTCTCGTGTTCTTGATTCCAGTAGCTGGTGCTTTAAGAAGACCCAATATTATAAATTTGTGATAAAATTGGCAGTTTTGGCAACAGTGACTACGGATGGAGTAAAAATGGCTCAGTAATAATTCTGAGCCTGCAGAAAAGATTCATGCAAAAGAAAATCAAAAAGGAACTGAGTTTGTGAGGTGTACAGAGTTCTCACACCCTTCTTTAGGTCTTCAGTGTTGTACATGAGTACAACTGCTTTCGAGCAGCTTTCAGAGCTGTGTTGTAGTGGGAGGCCTATCCTACAAGCACGAGATATGCATATGCTACTTTAAGGAAGAACCACAGCTCATTTGCTTGAGGAAAATAACACAAAGAATTGACTTTACATTTCCTCTTGGGACTTCAATGTGGGCTGATACAATTGCAGGTAGATTCTTGCAAAATAATTTGGGAGCAACCCGGAACACACCAAACAAACCCATAATATTAGATTTTCCAGAATTATTCAGGAGCTTTCATATATATCTGGTCCCACTGCACAAGAGCTCAACTTTATCAGGATAGCTTTTCCGGGGCAGATTCCAACAAGATTTCCTCATGGGTTTGAGATGAATGCAGTGGGCATATTAGATGGCTGATGAATCTGCCAGAACTGCTCCATGACAGTCTTCTCAAGGTGGTCACTGCTGCTAGTTTCCCTTTTCTTTCTGGTTCTCTTGTTGTCTTCCAACGCAATGTTTTTCTCACATGTGGATCTCTTTTCCAGTTACTCAGCAATGGCAGAAAAAATACATAACACTCTGTACTTACTTAAGGAAAGAACTTGATGCAGCAGTGCAGCAAGAGGGTTATCTCTTGGTCATTTCTTTTTCATGGTGTTGTAATTCTTGGTTCTACACTTGCTGCAAACTTCTCTTCCTCATGTGGCTTCTTCTTGGCTTCCTTCTCCTTTTAATGTAGTGTCCTCACAACTCCTCTTCCCCAAGGCCATGCTTTCTTAGTGTATGTTAGCTCTGACAGGAAACTAGATGACCAAATTCCTACTCTTCCCGCTAGCTACTCACCATATCATCCCCCAGTACTCTCTCATCCAGTTAGTACAGAGCCTTTGGGCTCCAACACACTATTGCTCCTCTTTTTTCATTCACTGCCTGCAGAGCTATTGCTGCAGTTTGAGGAGTTGTAGGAAGGAAATCAGCACTATTTTGGTTTTTCACTGAGTGCATTTCTGTGATTGGTATTTCTTACCTCTTGGTACAAAAACCACACCAACGCTTTGATTAGAAGTTCAGCATTTGCAAATTCTTTGGCTATATCACATCCTGATATCCCAGCCCTATAAACATTCACTGGTTGGTATAGTGCTCAGTTTCTGAAATCACCCATGAAGGGGGTTACTTCTACCCCTACAGAGGGACAGCACCGAAACATCGTCCTCAGAAACGTCAAGATCACTGCTGTGAGCAGCTACAACTGAAACGTACTGGAACTTCTTCAGAGCCACAGAAAAAATAGGCTGATGGGTGGATTTCAAGAGATCACATAGGTCATGCTCTCTTGTCATGCAGTTTGAGTGCATCAGGGTCAGTCCTGATGGACATCCACAGCCACTTCCTAAGGACCTCATGTGATTGGGTGTTCCATGACAGCCCTAAGCAACCTATTCCCAGCATTGCTGTCTGCAGTGTTAGTTTGAGGTTCAACTTGAATCTGCCTTTCTGTAGTTTAACCCTGTTACACCTTGTTTAGTTCACTTGGGCTGTGAAACTGCATGTCTCCTTTTCAGCAGACTTTTAGGAACCTTATTAAAATCAGGTTTTCCCCTTGGTCTTCTCCAGGATAAAGTGCCATGGGCAATACTGTCTAGGCCTCTGATCGAATTTGCATCTTCACTGGAATTTTCTGACTAAAGCATCCTTTTCCTGAAGCAGAGCACCCTGGACTGGATGCAGTACCTCATCTGAGGCCTTCCCAGAGGAGAGTAGATAGGACTCGCTCACCTTCTTGGCAGGTACGCTTCTGTTTGTACCTGCCAGTATAAGCTGGAACTTCTCTTTACAACAAAACTGTGGCACAGTTAATTCATGTTAAACTTGTGATCTGTAATTAACCTCTCCCACCCAGCTCCTTCATGAAGAACTTTTGCTCAGCTTACTGCATCTCATCCTGATTTTTTGAAGCTGATTATTCTTATCGACGTGCACTTGTCTTCACTGAATTACATCACGGTTTTCATACTATTTTTTCCCAATTTGTCAAGACAATTTTTAACTCTAATTTTGTCCTTTCATGTACTTGCAGGCCCTTCTCAGCTTTGTATCATCAGATCTAATAAACATCATCTGTTCCAACAAATGTAATACACCAATTCAATACCCTAATCCAGTAAGTATTTACTACCTTTAATTCTTTAGGTAGTGGTTGGTTTGGTTCCCCCCCCGCCCTGCGCCCACAAGAAGCTCATATCTGCAAAAACTTGCTGCCAGTTTAGGTACAGCTGCACCACTGATCATGACCCCACTGAAAAAAAAATCATCATTTAGGTAAAAATTGTGATGGCTCAGCTTTTTCATGGGTTGGGACATAATTTGCCTCAACAGTCGCATCCTATCCAGGCAGCTGTTAGTAAAATCTAATTGTTTAATAAAAAAGCCTAATTAATAATACGTGTCACCATATAACTTTCTTATATTTACTTTTGCTTTCTAAAATTTGCATTGCTGTGTAGTCAAATGTACATCAAAGCTACTGATTGCTTACAAATCAAATTCTTGATTTGCATCTATGAAAAGAAGATCCTGAAAAAGTCCAGAATCGTGTTTACTGCTGTCTTTGGCTAAAGATGCAAGAGTCCAGTGTAAATACACGGAGGCCACAGAGACCTGTGGGAGACCCACCCAGAGTCTGAAGACCCGGGACCACGGTGTTCAGACCCCTGCACTTGTTCCAAATCTGTTGGTTTGGGGCCTGGAGTCATGCAGCAGTGCTTGCACCATGCTAAGGGAGTAAGTGGGTTTGTGGAGGTCTGGTGCCACACGGCACGATGCTTTTCCATTGGGCTTCCCTCTGGTCCAGGCGCCTGTCAGCACTCCCCACACTGCTGGGACCCAAGGATGCTTGAAGGCAGGGAGAAGTCTGCAGGCAATATGTGCTGGAGGCTGTTCAGCTGATCCATTGCTTTATGTCAGTCATTCCTTTAAGTTAAAAACATCTTAATGGGCCATTCTTGGTAGTTTCAGCTGGGAAGGCATCACATAATACACAGGTGGCAGATAACCTGGAGAGCACCTAAGTATCCAGGGAGGAATCGTGGGAAGCGGTGGTCCAGAGAGAGACATCGTCACGTGTGTAGCGTCCAGCAAATGAGATCTGCTTGTTGGGTAAGAGCTGACAGTAAATCAATGCAAATTTGAGCTGGGAGAGCGCAGGGTAAGGGACATTTCTTTCCACACAGCCCTGGTGCAGAGGGGTCTCCTGCAGTACTACCCCCACAGCTCTTGGCCTTCAGTGCCTACATCACATGTGATGAAGGGGGTTCAGGAGGCCCTGAGTCATTCAGGTGTTGGAAAAACCTTGTCCTATACAGCTTTTTGGCTGCAGTCTCTAATGGGATACAGCAGGGAATTTGTGTCCCTGAAGTAATTTAAAATTTGTTTGGAACAAAACCCAGAAAATAACGATTTAGGTCTCCAAAATAATTCTTTACAAGAAGAAATAGCTGCAGTTTAAGGTGGGAGGAAGAGAAACCGAGCCAGTAGTAGCTCCAGAGCAGCCACGAACAAATGCACCATGTATCAGGTGGTGATATATCCAGAACAGCACTATACCTGTATGTCTCCACTGTGGTGTAGGTATGGCTGCAGTTCATATTAGGGCTAACTGCACATGTGGGGACTGTGGCGATGCAGCCTGGCATGTGTGTGTCCCTGGGAGGGGATAAATGTGTCGTCCCCCCCACTCTGCTCCACACAGAGCTATACTCAGTGGCTACTGGAGCTCTATCTCGTTTGAAGGTGAGGTGGGTGCCTATGTATGTTAGCTGTGGCTATATGTGTAACCACTGTGCTGGCATGCCCCATACCTGTTTTAGAGAAAGCAACATTTCTAGCAGATAACTTTGTAGTTTTCTTTACACAGAGGGAGGTACGAGCAGCAAAACATAGTGGTCACTGTGGCCCTGAAATGTTCTCGACCACAGAAGTCAGCCACCAGGACTAGCTTTTCATAAAATACTCTTCCAAGCAAAGTTTTGAAATTATTAAAAGCATGCTGGGAAAAAAACCAAAACAGTGTTGTATTTTAAAAAGTGGTAATTCAATTTGCATATATTATCTAAGTACCTCTGTGTGTGTGTGTGTGTACATGTAAGTGTATTCTTTCCTTCTGTGTGTCTGTGTGTCTCTGTATGTAAACCGGCTCAAACCTCACTGAGTTTTCTTTAAAGCTGGTCATAATCAAGAATTTTTTTAGAGAGTGGTTAATTCTTGCCTGTTTGAGCAAGAAATAATATTTTCTTATGTTGTAAATGAGATAGCTGTCCAGATAAAAATGATAATATAATTAACACACCCACCCACCCTTATTTACAAAGAAAAGACAAAGCAGTGTGTTTTTGGTTAAACAGACTATTTACAACTCTCTTTGCACTTTTTTTATTTCCTTTGTTTTGGTATTTTAGCTAGTGCCTAAGAAATGGATTGTCTCTGATGCTGATATATTGTTACCCAGAGCCATTTGCTTAGAGGAAGAAACATCTATTTAACTACATGTAAAGGAAATTAAAGAGCAAGAACAGTCTTAGCTGCAGTATTTTCCATAGCCTTGAAAACCTGCAGCCAGAGGCTCAGCTGCTATAAATTGGCATAAACTCCAATATCTTAAAACTGCATTGGTTTATGTGACCTGAGGTGATGACCTCTGGGATTTGTGGGACCGCTGTATAAATACCAGAGCTTTCAACCTGCCAGGGTCAAAATAAAGAATGCTTTTGGTCCAGTCCTGGCTCCATGCTTACATGTCACTCCTTGATTTCAGCAGCATCGTGTGAAGGAGCAGAGGGGAGAAGGGAGTCTTCAGCAGCTCTGCGCTTCTCCCCAGCCAAACCCTTGCCAGGGTGCTGCCATTTTCATCTTGCAGATGAGGAAACTGAAGAGAGAAGCTACGCTAAAAAAAAAAAAAAAACCACACTTTTTTAGTAGCCGAAAGAGGCAGGGCAAGAAAACTTTGCTCCTCCAAGCCCCTCGCCACTGGAGTGACATGGAAGTAGGTGGAGAAAAGAGGAACGACAGCAACAAGGGTCATGTCCTCCAGAAACTAAAACTGAAGGGGCGAGGGGCTGCTCTTGCACTCCCCTTGCTCCCACACAGACGCTTCATTCATGTAAGGGCAAAACAAATTAAATGGTAGGTCCCCACCAGCTCTACCTGTGCAATCATGCCCATCTGCAGTGAGTGGGTAGAGGGAGACACAGGGACAAAAGTGGGCAAGCTAAATTGTTAGCAATGTAAATGCCTGAGGAATGGGCGGTTTTACTTATTTTTCTTTTTCCCCTGAGATAAAAGAGGCGGTGATGAACCCAAACTTTGGAAGCTGAGGATTGGCAAAAGGTGCCAATCCAAGGTTTACCCAGAGGAAGAAGGCAGCAGTCTGTGAGGTGCCCGGCAGCTGAGCACAGAGCAATGCCTCCCTGCGGCAGGTTTGCTGTACCAGCAGGTGTAGCTGCAGGCTGCTATCATCATAAACATTCAAGCTATCTTCATGTCATCAAAACAAATGCAAAGTTCACCCCTAAACGGGTGCAAAATGCTCTAAAAGGGTCTTGGGTTTTTCCTGACATGGGAAAGACACAGCAAGCCAAGCCCTGTGTCTCGTGCCCATGCGGGGAAGACGTGTGGAGGGATGCCGGGAAGGGTGGAGGAGCTTCTGCTGGCGGGATTGGTTGGAGCTGGGTGAAGAGCTGAAGACATGAATCTGTGTCACTAGCATTGTTAGTGTGACGGTTGTAGGGTTGAGGGCCTAAGATGCATAAATCCAGCCAGCTCTCTCCTGTGAAGGGGCCGGAGCTTCGGCAGCACCTTGGCTGCCAGTGACAGTAGCGGAGCAGATGCCATCAACAGCCAAGGGAAGTTCAGGGCAGAAACAGGCAGGCATGTTGCAGGCAAGCATCGTCTCACCTCAGCTGCCTCCAAGGCCTCTAGGTGCCCCATGAGAGCTAACAAACCTCCCAGGCCCACCCCCAACCTTCTTAATTTTACTGATTTAGAAATAGCCTCAGGCTCCTTCAGGGGCTGCAGCTGAGGAGACTCCCTCATAAGCTGGCTGGCTGAACAGGTCCTGTAAAACCCACCAGCTACCCCAGGAGCTCTGCAAGGGTGTTTTCCAGGTGTGGTAGAGACAGACATTTCTACCTTTGTGTCTTTGCATGTGCTCCAATTGCCCCATAGTTTGCAAGAAGGAAACATGGCAGAAGGGGATGGCTCCAGGGCAGCCAGCGCTGGCATCCACCAGAGATTGGGCAGAAGAAATCCCAACAAAGAGAAGCCACAGGACTTACTGCAGATGCCACAGACTTTCCTTCTTCATACTTACTAGCTTCTTAGAGGGGTCCTGCCACTGCTGACACCAAAGGTTAGGGGACTTTGGGTTTTATTTTAAACACTGATATTATTTTGTATGTTCAGGAACGGGATAGGTCAGGTAAGGCCATTAGGATTCTGCCATGGGGATGTGCCAGACTGCTTGGGGTGAAGACACATCCCCTGGGCTGTGCCTCTGAGTCCTCCACTCTGGGCCAGCCCATTGACTCCAACCTTGCCAGGAGGCTGGAGGACATTCCTCTAGTAAATCTAGTAATATGGCTGGTGAAACTGCTCTTTTACTCAGGCACCTGAGGAGACCTTCTATGTCTTGTTCACAGCCCACCTGGTTATCCATGTGCTGACTGCCACAGACAGACCCCTTGAGATCCTGAAAAAAAATCATTACACTTCAAAAGATGAGACGCTTGCTCCCAGTTCCAACAGCCAGGGCACTTTTCACTGCAGAGCAGCTACCTACAGCTCCTGCAGAGCACGAGTACACAGGCAGTCCCCAAAAATCCACACGCCCAGCATGTCCTAATACCCTGCTCAAGTAACCCAGCCCAAGTTTACTCCTTTCAGCTGCACATCCAGCTCCAGTAATAAGTTTCTAATTCCAGCAAAGCCCAGCCACTGCAGGTCTTGCTGCTGAGGAGCCCCACTGCAAACTCCATCTGGTTCAATGGGCATCAGCCCCATGAACACGAGCTCCTGACACCACAACGCTGCAGCATGTGTTTTTAGATAAAATTTGCGTTGTGGCATGTTTCCATCACCGAGCAGGCTAAAACCAAGTTCTACAAATAGCACATGTTATCAGGTCTGTTTTCTTTATCAGTTTTATTGCAAATTGGCTCAAGTGTATGGACTCCTGGAGCATGAAGCCACATCTAGCTATGTCTTAGAAAGAAACTAAAAAATAAAGGAGAGGCAGCTGTTTCATTCTGCAGTATTTGTGAGGTAATAATAGTGACAATAAAGGGAAGTAAAACACAGCAGTTTCATTGTGAAGTTTTTTTAAAAGTAAGGATTCAATTGAATATAAAATGATCATTGATTTTAGGCACTCTGATGGACTAATGTTTGATTCTAACAAAGTCATTTTCTGAGAACAGCAGAAAGCAAGCTGTATCAAGAGGAAACAACCCTCACTTTGTATAGAGAGGTGCTGCTGAGTAGCACTGCCAGAGTCCTTTATTTAAATAGGAATAATTATATTGCACAGGAAACCTGGATTTGAAAGCGGTTCCTCTGATAATTATTCCTGAAGAGGAATATATCTGCTGCATTCACCAAAGCCTGAAGGCTGGTCTTGTATCACAGAAGATCATCTGCATTATGGCTAAAATTAAAGCAAATGGAGAGGAAATAAACAAGAAAGGACATAAAACTCCCAAGTTCCAGGTCCAAAAAAGAAGTCCTTTCCACCAAGAAGTGGTGAAATGTCTTCTAGAGTGAACATCTGATGTAGATGGCAGCAAGGGGCAAGTAAGGGAATAATGCTGCACTTGGTTTCCACTTGAAAAGGAATCCCTACTGGCTCCTCGCCATATGATGTCCCCTCACTGCTCTACATCTTCTGCTTTCCATTAGGCTTCCACCACACCCATGAGCTCTCATCAAAACCTTTCCTGGGGACAGCATTTGCTGTGGAAGACTGGAAAATTTCTCTGGCCAAATAATTCTAATAAGAGAGCTGCTTCTGCTGCTGAAGCGGGGCCTGTTTGCAGTCAGCCTGGATTGCAGCCTATCCTCTCCACCTTCTCCCTGACCTTAAAATATTGGACAGAGTGGGTGAGGCACCGCCTGTATGAAAGTCGGATCATCCCCAGGAAGGTTTAGACCCCTCTACCTTCCATGCAAAGCAAATATGAATTAAAGCAAATTAAATGATGCTTTAAATGCTCAGACTGTTGTGGTTTCCCGCTTTAGTTATGAAAATGAAGACCATCTGGTCAGTGCCACTGGAAGTGACTCTCATGCGGACTTTCGTAAGCTTGCAAGAAACTTCTCTGCATGGTCAAGAGCAGCATGGCTCTTAATTTGGATCCAAGGGTCTCCTAAGGCAGGCCAGCAGAATCAAGTGGGTGAAGATAAAAGCCTCTGTGCACAGATTAAAACTGGAGTGGCTAATACTTCTCAAAAGTAGCAAAAGGACATTTTCCCCCTGAAGCTTCTCTAAGCAGGAAAGGCTTCGTATTAATGTCCATGCGTAGCAGTGGGGAAAGGTATTTGATGACTGCAGAACTGGTCACTTGCTTACAAATCATCTCCTTGCCTTTCAGGCAGCATGCGCAAACTGTGCTGGAAATAGAAATCAATTCATTGCAACTAACAGGCCTAAATGACCTGTGAAAGTGCTGCAATGGTGCAAGAACCGAAACGTGCTCCTCAACCACATGATGGTAAAAAAGCCTACATCATGTCTAGAATGAAAGGAAGAAAAGAGGAACAAGATGCTTTAAAAAACCAACCACACTCGGACAGAAATAAAAGTGCAGAAGCTGGCAGGCAGCGTAGCGTTCCTGTGGTGGGCGTAGGCTCAGAAGAGAAGCTCAGGTGAAAGCCATAGCAAGGAGGATATGGCTCTCTGGGGGGAGGAACAGGGATGGATAGCACCTCGCCACGTGTCCCAGCTTGAAGGAGGAGTGGGTCACCCTAGGCATCTGCATAGGCAGGCGAGCTTGGAAGGCTGCAGAAGAGGCAATCCTGCCTGGAAGTTGAATGTTGTTGCCCTCTGGTAAAGCCTCAGTTGCTCTCTCTCCATTTGCTTATACAGGAAGCCTGGGGCTGAATGCAAAAGGCCTAAATTTTGTGTGGTAAAAGCATATTTCTGCTCTGTTCTGCCTGCACACTGAAAAGGATGCTCAGAAGAAAACTATTGCCACTGTTTAGGCAATCCATATAAATACTGTGCTACATCTGGCAGAGTGGCTGTGAGTGAGAAAGTGCAGAGTTAGCTAACCATTTGATGCAATTCGGCTTCATTTGCCTTATAGGCTGTCTGTATAGAATCATAGAATGGTTTGGGTTGGAAGGGACCTTTAAAGATCATCTAGTCCAGCCCTCCTCCAATAAGCAGGGACATCTTCCACTAGATCAGGTTGCTCAGAGCCCCATCCAACCTGGTCTTGAATGTTTCCAGGGATGGGGCATCTACCTCCTCCCTGGGCAACCTGTTTCAGTGCCTCACCACCCTCGTCATAAAAAAATTTCTTCCTTATATCTAGTCTGAATCTACCCTCTTCTAGTTTAAAACCATTAGCCCTTGTCCCATTGCTACAGGCCCTACTAAAAGGTGTGTCCCCATCTTTCTTATAAGTCCCCTTTAAGTACTGAAAGGCTGCATGAGGTCTCCTTGGAGCCTTCTCCTATCCAGGCTAAACAACCCCAACTCTCTCAGCCTGTCCTCACAGGAGAGGTGTTCCAGCCCTCTGATTGTTTTTGTGCCTTTCCTCAGGACCCCCTCCAACAGGTCCATGTCTTTCTTATGCTGAGGACCCCAGAGCTGGATGCAGTACTGCAGGTGGGGTCTCACCAGAGCGGAGTAGAGGGGGAGAATCCTCTCCCTCGACCTGCTGGCCATGCTTCTTTTTCTGCAGCCCAGGATATGGTTGGCTTTCTGGGCTGTGAGCACACATTGCCAGCTCATGTCCAGCTTTTCATCCACCAGTACCACCAAGTCCTTCTCAGCAGGGCTGCTCTCAATCCATTCTCCACACAGTCTACATTGATATTGAGGATTGCCCTGACCCAGGTGCAGGACCTTGCACTTGGCCTTGTTGAACCTGATGAGATTCACATGGGCCCACTTCTTGCACTTGTCCCACGTCCCTCTGGATGACATCCTGTCCCTCAGATGTGTCAACCCCACCACTCAGTTTGGTGTCATCTGCAAACTTGCTGAGGGTGCACTTGATCCCACTATGTTGTTGATGAAGATATTAAACAATACTGGTCCCAATACGGACCCCTGAGGGACACCACTTGCCACCGATCTCCATCCAGACATCGAGCCAGTAACCACTACTCTCTGGATGCGACCATCCAGCCAATTCCTCATCCACCAAACAGTCCATCCATCAAAACCCTATCTCCCCAATTTAGAGACAAGGATGTTGTGGGGGATCATGTCAAAGGCCTTACAAAAGTCCAGATAGATGACATCTGTAACTTTTCCCTTGTCCAGTGATGTAGTCACTCCATCACAGAAGGCCACTAGGTTGGTCAGGCAAGACTTGCCCTTGGTGAAGCCATGCTGGATCTCTTGAATCACCTCCCTGTCCTCCATATGCCTTAGTATAGATTCTAAAGAGGATTCTGAGGATCTGTATGTTGTTATAAATTATTTTTTAGATTGTACTTCATAAAGCAGAATATCTGAAATACCTTGCTGCAGAGCAAGTTCTGTGAAGAGTAAGAGGAACTGATCTAGACGACAAACAAGTGCATCTGAAATTAGCGTTTAAAGACGACTGAAGCAAACTTGAAATGTTAGTAGCCTGGCCCTTAAAAGCTACAAAGGATGCATGATAAATCTAACAAGTAAGTTGGGGAGAAAAACACCAAACAAAAATCCCATACATACCTGCAACTCCAAATAAAATTGGACTTGAAGTGCAGCCTCTCCCATCATCCAATTAAAAGAAAATAAAATGAAAAGTCCACAGGCCACAGGAGGAGTTGTCAGTGTGCTTCTACTGCCACCCATAAGCACTTACCATGGACTCTGAGATGACAGCTGGGGCATGGGCAGTGGCATCAGCCCAGGGACTTCTCCAGTGGCTGGTCTTGGAAAGTTCACACTCATGGAGGAGGGAGCTGATTTTCTATTAGAAGAGTTCAACCTCATTTATTGCCTCTAGAATGGGTATAAAGTAATCACTTTTAAGGTCAATAGAAAGGGAAAATGCTTTCTATCACATCCTGTAGTTAGAAAGCCTACTGATACCTTCTCAAGGCTGACTACTTTTTTTCCGTGTAAGTCCTCGTTTCCTTATACTTGCTTACGTGGCTTTTCTTTTGAGCACCTTCAGCTTAAGGAAGGACACAGAACAGGACTTTTGCCTTTCACCATTTAACTTAAACCTGGAAATGAATGTGTAGGCTCTACCTAACACTTCTCCAAGGACAGCTTGTTGTCAAGCCTTACAGACAGAGAAATTAAAGCAACGTAACTACATAGGATAGAGTAGGGTACAATAGTTTCATATGAAACATTTAAACAATGATTTATTTGCATACAGGGACAGTCCATCCCCTTGCAATTGCATTCAGACTAAGTTATACTGATAACATCACTCCTTCACTGGCATAATAATGATAGAATAAAGCCCATGTGAAGGTTAAGCCTGAAGAAATTACATTGCATGCCAAAGGGTTACCATATTTCTTCCTTCCTCCCTGTAATATGGTAAGAGGCAAGAACATCCTGAGTTCACCAAATCTGCAAAATTTGTATTGTCACTTTTCATTACTTTCTCACAAATTTTATGAGCTGCTCTTTAGCTCCATGAGCACATGGGCATGTTAGGTGACATGAAAAACATTTCTAGGCATCATAGTAGGAGAGAAAAAGCTTAAATATGCAAGCTGAATGTACTTCAAATACCTACAGAGAAGAACAGGGTTTTTAAAATATCAGGCCATTGAAACCAATCTCATGATTTTGTGATTTCTTGTGCATGATGGCGTTTTAAAACCCATGAAAACCACTGCTACAATTGACAGTCTCTTGTGGAAACAGGTGGGATTCATTGACTGAACTCATCTGAGGTGTTGTAGAGTATCTGAGACACCTGTATGGGGCTGGCAGACTTAGGATATTCATCCAAACCAGTCCTCCTCCATAGCAGCAATTTTAGGCCAAGTGGGTGCCCTGCAGTGTCTGAGATAATACTTGACAGCTACAGAGAGAGAACGCTGGATCCCACCCTAACAGCTTTCCAAGTGTGAAAAACTTGCTTGCTCGCAGTCCTGAGGTGTGCTGTCAGCTACCAACTTTAGCATCTCTGAATGTGCTCTGCTGGCATTCAAGTGTGGTGACTACAACCACGGAACAAGGAAATAAAAGCATTTCCTCCCTCTACCCCTCCATCAAAAGGAGAGGCATTCATGGCAAATGTAAACACAGCTCAGGTTTAGAGTAGGCACGCACCTGCACGACCATCCCTGAGGGCTGTTCCTACAAGGTGAACCTTACACCATTGTGGTCACCCTCGTCACCACCACATCCCAGCATCCGTTTGGTCTGGTGGCCCACTGAGGAACTACCCACCACGCAGGCTACACCCGGCCTGTTTTGTGACAATTAGACTAAGGAGAATTTGTTTTCCTTAAAAGTTGTATCCAGATCCAGCGCTTTGAAGATGAGAGGAGCAGGGCGTCTTTCCCATAGTGATTTTCCTAAATCATAAAGCCAAGTGTATTTTCCTCACTCTCTAAGAAGCTTTGGTGGAAATAATGCAACTGCAACACAACATTGCATAAGCAGCTCACACCATTATCTTCCTTTCACATTTCTTAGTGGTTTTTTTTCCTCTACTACAGCAGAAGGTATTTTTTCATGTAATTACACACATAATTTATTTTCTACAATTTCTGTGGTTTCTAGAACTACAGAATTAGAAGAATAAGAATTTAGAAGACACTTCTGTAATTTATTTTTTCACGGATAATCTATATATTCTATACCTATGACTATTTGCTTGCATGCATTACATACCAGCAATAGTAACTGCTTTAATGCAACACCTGAGATGGTATTGCCCTCACACACCCACCCACTCCAGCAATAAAAATCATCTTGACCCGTGCAAAAAGCCTCCAGAACTGTCAATTAGATGACATTAAAAAGGCAGGTTACTCGACAAAAGGCTTGGCTGGAGAAATGACTGCAGGCATAAAGAGCATGGTATGCGTATGATCAGACGCCAAGGAAGGTTTTCAGCAACTCCAGGCAAGGCATTTTTGGGGGTCCCATGAATTCATACAGTAAATGCCACTAGCCGAAGACTCAATGCCCACACCATCAAGCAGCCCTGCCCACAAGTCCTTTTTTCCATCATCACCCACAGTACAGAAATGGCTTGCTCCTAGACTCTCTTCTGGAGTGAAACAACTCTTCCTCAAACAAAACCCAGCTGCTGTTTCGGTAACTTGCTCAACAGACACTCCCAAAATACAGAGCGTGGACAAGGCTGAACCAGTTTTGGCTTCCTTTGCTGTATACAAACATGCAAAGCTATCCCAGCAGGCTCTGACCCCTCAAATGTCACATCCCCTTTTGTTTCATGCTATTAATTCCAGTGGGCTGCAAAAAAACCCCAGCCCTCAGATTCCTTCAGACCTTTAAACTGAAAACCAAGAAAAATATACTGAAAATAGTAATTATGCCTTATGGTCATGGGCTACACCATGTGGGGGCCAGAGGAGATACGCAGTCGGATGCTGTGAGCGAGGACCTGGCCAGTCTGCTTTAGAGAAGGCTGATGTTGAGCAACCTGATACTGCTGCAGCACTTGGCCTGGGGCGAGGGATGTGCTCCCTGTGGGGGAGCAGCCTTTGGCACTGAAGCTGCGGCCACTGTCTGTCCCTGAGGACATGTGTGGTGGGGGGAATACCAAAGGTTTCTAAAGCCTCTTCTCTTGAAGTACCTTGCTTCATTTTGGAAGCACTGACATTACCTGAAGGGGCTACACTCTACGCGCAGAGGTGTATGGAGATTGCGGGTTTCGTGCGGCTCCTGAAAGCTCACGGCTCCCACGAGTGCTTCTCCGCTGCCAAAAAAGTGCCAAAGTTGACAAGATACAAAGCACCTCCTAGACATGAAAATCGGCATGTCCTGACCCTTGCTGGCAGCTGACAACTGTCCAGTGTGGGGTTTAACATGAGAAAGTGTGAACAGAGAGGGTTTCCACTCCTGAAGCATTAAGAATTTAATTTGAATCGTTTGCTGCTTCTGCTCTCCGATGCCCTCGCAGCCCTCTAACGCTCCAGACTTCCTCTCTCCCTGCAAATCATCCCTGTATCTCCTCTCCATCTCTCATGATGCTTGCTCTCAGCAGGCTTCTGGCTCAGTACGTTTGTGATGCACCCGAATTGACTGGTCGACCTGGTGGTTTTCCACGTCACTTGTGACCTCGGACTCCTTTCAAACCAGCCCCATGCTGACGAAACGTATACAACTTTATGACACAAACTCTTCTTGATTCTGCAGGAATTCTATTTCCTTTCTTTAAAGCATTTTAAAAAAATAGACCAGAGAAGATAGTGTGAAGAAACCATGTTGCTACAAGCCAGAGGTTTTAATCGCTCCTCTCACTGTGCGATCTCTGCCCTGGGGCATGCAACTCCTCTGCGATGCTGCTCTCCCCAGAGGAACTAGTAGATAATGGGGATTATAATACTCTCTGAGGCGTAGGCAAGAAAAGAGGATGCAGGATGCACCGGCAAAAAAATCCCCCAATGGCTAGGCGAGCCACACCACTGGGATAACCACTGCCTGCCTGCACCCCAGCACGCACGGGCAGGCAGAAAGGGCACGAAATGGCTGTTTGGGGTTAAAGCCGCACAGCACGGCATCCTCGGCACGCCGTCTCCAGCAGGAGAAGTGTACGTGCTCCCTCATAGAGCATCTGTGTGTGTCCTGCACCTGGGGATTGCACTTAAGGATTTGTTACTTGAACATTCTATTAAGGAAAAAATAAAATAAAATAAAATAAAATAGAATAGAATAAAATAATTAAAATAACATAGATTAAAATAAAACAGAATAAAATAAAATACATACTTTTTAAAGACAACTCCACTTTCTTTTGACTGTTTTTGTTACTTGAGGCCCCTCTCCCCAGAGTCGCGCCACAAGAAAGGATTGCCCCAACTCCGCTCTCATTTTAAAATGCTTCTTTTTATTTCAGTGGTTGTACATTGGGTGAATGAATTTAACGTCACAACAGAAATAGAATGGCTATTTAACAGACCACTAGTTGTTATATGCTGAAAAAGAGTGAATGGAGGGGCTTCTTTTAACTGTTACCGAAATATTCATCGTATGCATCGTCAATTATGCTTGATGAGAGAGGCAAACAAAAAGGTATTTTGGTGAAGTGCTGTATCCTTTGAAGAAAATAAACACTGAGACATCTCAAGTCACTTGAAACCATGTCCCAGCTACAGTATTCACTGTCTCTGTGTTGGCCCATCTCATGGTTCTTTTAGGGGGGTTTATTTGTTGGGTTGTTTTTAATTAAACAAAGCATTTAAAATTTAATCATTTTCATTAGACCTTTTTTTTAAAATATAAACAAAGTTTTGGCAAATAATATTTATACAGAAAAATAGTTTTAGATCTTCCCAAATTTTGAAATAGTCTATAAAATTACTTTATAAATAAATAAAATGCAGAATCTGTTGTACACGTATTTGCACATCTCTGTAATTGCCTCCTTACTGTTAGCATAGGTTTGTACTTGTACAGTTTTCAGGAATATTACAAAGTCATAAAGTCGGAAAGTGGATCTCTTATTAAAAATACATTTTCTCTTTTTGTCTGTCAGTTTATCTGATGAAAGACCTGATGTATCTGAAGCTTCGTCATCCATGGGCAAAAAATAGTAGTATTGGATTAATTGTAAAAAACATAGAATAACAGTTATTTCGAAACATAAAAAGTTTACACAGAACAATGTCTTGAAGAGTTATCTACATAAAATATTTAAACAACATGGATAATTTACCATTTAGTATTATACAATAAGCTACCCAAATGCCTAAATTAACTATTATAAAAAAATAAAAACAACTTTTGACAGATATAGGCAAGTTGCAGTGTCAACTACCTAGTTATAATGACTGAGAAAGTCTACAAATATTAGTGTTTTAATAGTATATAATGGTGATACCTTAACTGCTAAGTAACAAGTTAAGATACGTTATTTTCCCACAAATTAAAACTAATGCAACGTTACAAGCACTATGTTAATTTTACAATCGAATTGTGATTTTTTTTTTCTTTTGGATGATCAAATCTCCAGCTTTATATATAAATAGATAGTAATTAGACATCGGACAAACAAGATTTAGCCTGGAAAATAATTTCCTAGGCGAATAATTATATGGTTAGTGCCTTCAGTCGTTCAGAACAGGCAGTGCTGCCAAAGTTTAAAATAGTTTACAATCAATCTGAAGAGGTTAAGTTAAAATACTGCAATCACTAATAATGTCCACATAGAAAACTTATGCTGCAAACAATTATACATAATATCCACTTATAACAGCTGTCTTGTTTTTTTAAACAATAATTTAAAAACTATGTCATTTATGTGATACATGTGCAACATATAAAATGTGAAATATGAAATATTTGGTACAATAGTGCTTGAAACAAATCTCAAATCAAACAAATGAAATTTTAATTATACATATATAATTACCTTGTAAATCAACAAAGTATTTAAAAAAGTAAACAACATTAAAATCTGCTTCATCCATATATATGCATGTATGTATATATAACATGTATATAATTGTATTAAAGATATCTTCATACTTTTGTGACATAAAATATGTTTTTAAAGAAAAACAATTAAAGGAACTATTTTTTTTCTCCACTCTAATCTGGTTACAATCTTATAATCCAATTAAAAAAAATGCAAATACAGTAATGATTTATTAAACTGAATCTCGTTCTACATTCTTAGTGTTCAGTTAATAGTCTAGATTAAAGTCACCTATGAAGTTTCAGTGACAACTGAATTTTAATTAAATTAGAGTATCATACAAATCTCTTCATCTACAGCCTTCTTTTTCGCCTTGTCTTTTGTTAGTTTGGTCTTTTTGTTTGATTTTACGCTTCTAGAAGTTACTTCTTAACAGCTTAGATCTTTTTGGTAACCTGACTATGAGCTTGAAAGATCATTCGCTTATGGTGAGATTTGACTGTTGGCATCAGGCTCACTTTCATCAAGTCTGATGTGACAAAATTTAGGCACTTCTGCAAAGTTTCTTTTTAAAAACATTATAAATATACTTGTAAAATAATATTCTCACGACTTTGTTCTTTTGGGGATTGAAAGGGGTATGAAGTTCATACTGTGCAAAATTTTTAAATTTTCTTCTGCTATTCTGCTATGATTCAAATGCAACTTCTCCATACAAGTCAAACACCAACCATGTGCATCTAAAGAATTTGTGCTTTACTTTGGACTTCTGGCTAAAAATATTCAGATTGGCAGGGTGATGTGCAGGACACTGGGCTGCATTTAACTTCATCTCTCTTGGAATCAACTCGTTAGGGGAGCAAAACCAAGATTATTTTTTAACTGAGAAGAAAAACCCCAATCATAGTTCAGGTGAAAATTAAACCTGCAACTGGGATAAGTTTTTAGCCAATACAACTTAATTATTGCTGAGCTCGAAAGATTCATGAACACTGAATCTCATGAGACTAACTTAACTGGACCATTTCCGTTAGGTATAGTTATGGAGAAAAGACAGTATTTGCAAGAATTAAACTATGCTTAGAAAATCTTTAAAACTAAATGTTACCCTTTATGTCTTGAAACATCACAGCTGGTATCAGGTAGTTAACTATTTTAGGTTGGAGTATAGTAAGCATACCATATTTAATATTCATATATGACATAGCAGCACTAGCTTTTTCGAGTTTGTGATTTGTCCGTAAGAACAAATTCTTGACTTAGCATGCAGTTTGTGGCAACTCTAGAGAGGAGGAGACGGGGTAGTATGTACAGTAGCCGTGCTTGGCTGTCCGCAGGGAGGCTTCGTGACACTCTGTTCCGCTCCTGCCGGCTATTTCAGGATTATCTGTTAAGAGAAAGGAAAGTGTGATCGCACTTTTAGATGACGCGGGGAGAGCAGTTTGCCCAGACGGCCAGCGCTGGACTAACTAAGCTCCGGCACAGCTCGTACGGGACAGCATCCCATACGGGACGGCATCCCATGCTCCCACGCTGCCCGGGAGGCATTTGCATTTCACAAACCTGGTCATCTTCCTCCCGCACACTTGTCCTCACGTGCATGAGAACATGCAGAGGGGGTTATTTTATGCATTAAAATACCGGAGTCGGTGCTGAAGCCGCAAAGGGTGGACCTGGCCGTCGGTGGGGTATGCACCCTCAGCAGCACCCCGGGGGGCTGTCAGTGGAGGGGGAAGCAGCCCTGCGCCTCCCAAGTAAGCTCAAGAGCGCATTGGTGCCTGGTGCGATTCTCCAGCTCCCCACCCTGTTCCCGCAAAGTTGGGAACAACCAGGGGAAATGGTGGAGGCAGGGCCCCTTGCCACTAACAAGCAAAAAGAGGTAGCAGGCTGGGTGTTTTCGAGGAGCTAAAGTGTCTTTTCAATGCACTTCTAGCAGCTGCTTATTTCCTAAAAAAATTATCTGCAGGTCAGCGAACCTGAGAGGTTTTTTCACACTTCCTTATGTCAGGAGATCCAGGGGGATGATCATAATGGTACCTCTGTGCGCCTAGCTAGTCACTAACCTTGCTGCTTTACCTCCACAACGTCTCAAACTGAGGGTGAAGCAACCATTTTACAGATGCAAACTCTCGCACTTCCAATAAAGTGAAGGTTAAATGCACCATGTGCCCAGCAACCGGCTCAACCTGCTCACAGTATTGGAAAACAGTCCAGATTTCCACCACCTGCCTGAAACGGCTGTCGGTGCAAGCGATGTCAAAAGCCAGGGATGTGATGTTTTATCATGCCATTGCTAATCTGTGCACCAGACGTAGGCACAAGTCAAGGAATTAGAGTTCATTGCCTGCTCTTCCTGCTTAATTTGGCACTCGACATTTTTAAACTGTATTTGTAGGTGGTATGCAAGACAGTCATGACAGCATGTTGACCTACTTGTGTATTACTAGACGGCTGCTTAATGCAATATTTACTTTAAAAGGAAGAAAACCAGGTGTTTTGAAAATAACTTCAGCAACATACTACCTCTGACATACAGATTGCCAAGAAGAAACACGCTCGCCTCTGCGTGGAAGGCGCTTGTTCTAGTCCCCTGCCCAGTCACTTTTTAACACCCCTCACAGCCGTAACTGCCTTGCTCTCTGCATGCAACGACCAGCTCCCTGACCCCACCTCACTTGCCGGCATGCCAAAAAGTCATCTTTGATTACCATCAGCACTGAAAATCTGGTGACATGCGAGGCCCCATTGTAACGACACTGTTCAAACACCTGCTGCTCCAAAGGGCTTAACATCTAAATACATCATACATACAACAAGGACATACATTTTTAATGAACTTCCACCCATTGTGAGTTTGTTAGCTTATCGCCTATCTTCTGTTTCCTATTGAAATAACAAAGAAATACCTTTGCTGAAATAATAAAGCCCTGCCTGTGATAACCCTGGTCCATCTACAGCACAGTGATTTGACAGTACGTACAAAGAATGTAGCCATGCTGAAAATAAGAAGTGACCGAGATTATCAGTGCTGATATTTTTAGCATGTTACAACCCAACATGTCAATGTAATTAATAAAGCAGCTTTAGCTATACTGGGTTAGCCATAATCACACAAGTGTATTTAAGGGATCCTAAGGTCTGATTTAATGGGACACAACCTGAAATCTACTGAGTGTAAAAATCCAGAATTTCAGACACTGCAGCTGCCTACATCACCTGCCAACTTTTGAGGGGACAAACTTGCATGTTCCTGTAGCTTTTTTCTCCCCGTACCGGGAGACAGATCACTGCCCCTTATGCCGAGATGTTCTAAAAGGTCAAACAGCCCCACAGGACTGATGCTACTAAGTCCCCCAAAACAGGTGACAGAGAAGGCAGAAGGCCTAACCTGAGGCTATTTCTTGGCAAAAGGGTGGGACTATCCCTGGCACCTTGATTAACCCAAGTGTAAGTCACCCTGCCGCCTGCCAGGCAGGACAGAGGGGTCCTGGGCAGTGTGAAAGAGCAGGGACCCCTTCTCTGGCCTGCCCCAGCGAGGGGCAGAGCCCAGGAAAAGGACTCCCGCCACCCCATCCCTATGTATGTCCCTATTCCTGCCATTTCTCCCCTCCTCTCGCAACTCAGGAAACAGCGAAGACAATGCAAACACTTTCCTTTTGTGCGCCAGCATGTCCTGTTTACGCGGCTGCAGGCGCAGGAGGAGCAGCCGGAGCTCTCACCATCACGCTTCTCCCACTGCCAGTGGCCGCGGAGCCGGACTGCTCCCACCACGTCATCCTCGCCACACTGCTGCTCGTGCCGGGCATGTAACTAGGGCATGTGGCACCCCAGCTATTTCTAGTATGCGTAGGAGTCCTCCTTGGGAAAAAACCCAACCCTCAAGTCTCTCCTTCAGAACAAGCTTCTCCACTGCAGAGATGCAGAACTGAGGAGCTACATTTTTTTTTTAACCTTAGCCACAAAGTGTAAAACATATCCCGTGGTCTTTAATTATATGCTCACACCCTATTTCTCAAAAGACATCACAGCTCCGCCATAGCTACGTACACATGTATCAGCTTCTGCAACTCTTTGTTTCACTGCGTCTGACAGAGAGAAACATAAAATGCTAAACTACTTTACATGGAAAATACACTGTGGAGTTCTTCTGTTTAATCTACAAAGTAATAAACTGTGATGGAAGACGGAGGCTATCTAAGTCTGCATCACTGCTAACTGCTCCATCGCTTGCATGGTGAAAAAGAAGCAGCTGTACAGAACACACTGAAGAAGGAACATCCCTGCAAACACTCACTACAGAGTCTGCACCCCCTTGTTACTTGTAAATAGGTCCAACAACCTTCATGTCCATTACTGTTTGAAGAATTATATCTCAAATGTACATATATATGACTTCTCATATTTGCAGTGGTACTATAATATCATTATACTTTGCAGCAAATTGATAGAATGTATTGACACTTTTACCATAGTGTATACATAAGCATAAAAACCTGAAAAATAACACTATACAATGAGTGTGCATTGTCCCACGTACAAAGGTCTACAGGTCAAGCACAGGAAAGCACTTTCTCATGCTCCGTGTGGGCAAGATCTACAGGTGTGGATACAGACGTGCCAGAAAACACACCTGCTGCTGCTGCCGTAAGAGATCTAATGAGAACACTATTTCTTGCATAAGCAGAATGGCCTGGCACTTACAGTCTGGGGTGGTAACACGCAGAAGATTTTATAACAGCAAAGGGCATTTTTTGGAGGTAATCACAGAGGGTACCTTCTCCATTGCCTTCTTGCTTGCAGCCCTTTTGAAGTGCCAGAAAGCTGGCTACCTTGCACACTAAAATCACTAAAATTGTGCCAATGTTAGTTACTAGACCTCACTGAAACTAGTAATAATACATAGAGTGAACCTGAATTTCTGCAAACTACTTTCTAACCACCAAGAAGCATTTACTGTTCCAAATTTTCCAGCTCTTTAGAGGTGACATTTTCAGCTCCCAAATCCCAAGACTTTCTCTCTTTTCTATCAGAGCATAGCTCTTTTAGAGCTTTACCTTCAGGACCTCTGACTGACCACAGTGGTCATTAAGCCCTGTGCAACACAGAACATCCCTAAATTCAGCCAGGGTTGCTCCTAAGGGTGATACAGTTCTGCAGTGTCATCCATGGGAACGACAACCAAGAGAGATGTTACTGCCAATGGTTTCAGCTTCTCACCGAACTACCAACCCGTGGTACGCAGCAGACAAATCGACATCAGCTTGGGACTTCCTCAGACCCAGCAAAGGCAGCTGTGCTTGGCTATTGTCTCAAGACTTAAAAAGTAAAACTGAGAATATCTTTTAAATTAAGGTAGAAAATCCACCTTTGTGAACTCTTTGCTGACACCCAGGTTACTATGTGCGCTGCTTTACTTGACAGAGTTCACAGAATTAACCAAATTACCTAGAATCACAACGGGGTACTAGGAATTTCAAGAACACCATTTGGCTTGAGTTTTTCTGTTTTGCAGCTACAACTCATAAAGCTTCTTTATTCTCTCTGTGTCAAATTCTGTTTCCAGTCCCAGATTTATTATACAACGATGAATACAGAAAATTTACCTTTCTGCATGAATTCAGTGTACATGAACTCTTGTTCAACTAAAGACCTGTCACAGTGGATCAGCTGGAAAACAGGACTTTGCATCTACCTCTGACATGTTTCTCTTTCAGAAGTTTTGAAATTATTTCTCCAAATCACACTTTGCTCTGCAAGCATTAATACATTTTAAGGGGGCATTAAGATCGTATTTGACCTCCACATTGTGAAGCACTTATCCCTCCAAACATGAACTCATACGTAGTAAAAGTTTGAGACTGCTCAGCCTTTCATTTTAAAAGCAATGTAGTAATATGAGTTTCTTGTAGGCAAGATTCATCTCAGATGATTTCAGACACATATGCCTCAGCTGATCACACTATTTTACATCTTACTAGCCTACCTCAGGCAACTTATTTTAGCATGAGACCGATTATCAACTCATGATGCTTTTTTCACCTCCACCAAATATGAGAGTCTGTGGCAAATAGTTGGAACTGAGGTATTTAACTTTTAGACACCTGCAGCAGGACAGATGAATCCTACCACAGTGACATTTTCTATTTTAATGTTTTTCACACAAGTAGCAGACTGGTCAGATACATCTAGGGTATACATTAAAAACGACAGATATTTTCAGGCAGCCGACTCATATCAGGCTGTCTCGTAACTTCTCCTGCTTTCTAAAAATAAAACTAACACCAAGTATTTCTTCCCTTTGACATGAAACCCAAGACTATTTCTATTTCTCCATGCCTTTGGGAAATGCCTCTATCTCTTTATTTTTCATTTTCTCTTAGAATGCTCTTTTGTGGCATGCGCCTTGTTATTTTTCTTCAAAATAAAACGGTCTCTTTTTTTTTAAGTCAAAAGTGGAAAGGGATGAGTAAATATTCAGACAGTTACTGAGAGTAATCACTATCACATCAGTTGCATTTGGTCTTACTAAATTTTTACACAGCCTTACAGATAGACTTTTTCACCTCCTATTTCTCCATGGCTTCAGCAGCAGCACCTCCCTGGAGCACCAACCCGAGCTTTCCAATCCCCCACCCCAGGACTCCCACCGACACTCCCCAAGGGATGGGATTTGCCCCTGTCCTCATCTGGCTAACAGCTGAGCGGGCTCCAACTCTCACTTGCATTAAAAGCCGCCTGCCTGCTCCCAGCGCTCAGGGTGGAAACATGCTCGGGCACACATGCCTCATCTCTCCCACCTTCGCTGTTGTCCTGCCCACTTTCCTGACCCTGTCCCAGGCTGTAATCCCCCACTGGAAGTCCCTCCTGACCTACCGTCTGCACTACGTCGCAGGTCTTGTCACTGCCGCAAGAGCCTCCCTTCCTCGTCTTTACCAAATACATTTGCCCATTCGTGCACCCACCTAACCTCAGGTTTGCCTTACTTGTTCGTCCCTTTCCGCTTTCAAAATTCATGGCCACCAGCTGGTACCCCTGTGGAACTAGCATCAGACTAGCATCTTTCTACAGGGCCATCTGCAAACACTGAGAAGAAAAAAAACCTGAATAAATCTATCCCCAAACAGAACCTAAAGGAACTACCAATAGAGTTAGAGGGACCTGCTGAAAGCAATTTGTTACCTCTGCTATCACTGCCGAACACTTCATCACTTTTCACAAACACACTGAGCTCCACCTTGCATTGCTGGCTTCTTCCCTTCACTGCTACTCCTCTCTTGATGGCCAGAAACCTTATTCTCTTTTCCAGCATATTATGATTTAATGTATACATGCTTCGTTTTTCTCACTAACTGTGGACCTCTCCCCTCAGGGAGTGAAGGAGGATTTTTGTCTTATTGTTTCTGCATTAATCCAATGCATCCCCAATACATTTGCCTACTTTGCTCATCAATAAGGTGACCCCTGATTTGCATACAGAGGGCAAGAAGTCTAGGCCACAGATGATCTCCTTGCTTGCCTGCCCATACAGTGACTAATACAGGGGGCATCAGGTGTATCCTGAGCGGTGGCGGTCCTATTCGCTTGAATTTCTCACAGCCCATCCCCTGACATGGTAATTTTGGTGCCCTGCTCCATCCTCTCTTTTCTTCCCTAAATCTGAGCGTGCGCAGTTCTGCCTGTCCCATATGTTGATAATACACCTCTGGAAATGGCTGAAGGTCAGATGACCGTGCTGAAGCTGACACATCTGCGAGCACATTTTCATTCCATCAGGCACAAGCTGTTGGGCATCAGGGTGTCATAAAGCTGACAAAGACCTTGTCTGAATCCAGCTCTTCATGATGTTCTAAGGAAAAGAACAAGGCAACTACTGGATCCCAAAGGGCTCAAGGGTTCAACAGCATCATTCTTCTCAGTTAATATTCACAAGGTCCTGAAAAAAAGTCCAACCTCCTTAGCATGCTTATGAGCTTCAATAGGTATTCACTCAAGTAATAATGTATAATATTTAAGCTCAACTTAATAGGTATTTACTCACTCTGAAGAAACAGGACAGGTTGTTTTAAAAATGAAAGCAATCTGGCTTTATTTATTCCTCTTTAAAGTAATAAATAATGCAGTACTAAAAATTGATCATAACATACTCTAATACATTCTACCAAAATTTACTTTTAACTAATCGCACAGGCAGCAGACAGACTACAGAGAAATGAGAAAACCGCTGCTGTAGTATTTTAGGAGCACCCGTACAGCAACTGTTTTGAACAGCCACTCAATTTTACCTTTCAGCAGGTCTGAGCTACTGCAATCATCTGTGTTTTTCGCTTCCTACTCTCAAGTAATTTTCCTTCTCTTCTTGAATTTTAGAAACTACCAGAATAGGCTTACGCAGAGGAACTGAGAGCACAAAGGAGTGAAAGGCCAAGCAGAAGTTGTGCATTACCTGTGAAAGTGCCCGTATTCCTCTTGTATTCCTCTTTAGGAGTGTTACTTCTCCAAACCTACATTTTCTTAGGTGTCCTCACCTAGCTTTTTTTTTTCTTTTAACAAAACCTGCTTTATATTTTACTCTTACACATCATGCTTGCCCAAATCATGCAAGAAGAGGCTGTCACCATGCATATGGCATCCCTTTTAAGCGAACACGGCCACTGCACGCAGAGTATGGCTAGCGCTTCTGCAAGTTTCCCAGCAGTGACCACTGCTCTGAAACCCCTCTTCTCCCAAAACCTGGCGCTCCAGTTTGTAAAACTCACTATACTTCTAACTTCTCTGAGGAAATCTTAATGTTCCTGACTTTTGACTGCTTACTGCTTCCTTAATTTTCTTATCTGAATACCCTCACATAAACAGACAGACATACTATTGTGTCACTGCAGATAATATTGTGCTAAAAATGAAGTCAGTCAAAGTTAAATCTCTGCCTCAAGCTGAAAGTCACGACAGGTACAACAAGCAAACAAACAAATAAATAAATAAAATAGATGTTTCCACTGCTGTTACTTGGGCAGCCTCCTGCACACTCAAAGCTAAAGATTGGCAATTCTGGCGGGCAATAAATCATACACTGAGATAAAAATATGATATTCATTTAATTCAAGGGAAAACAGTTGGAGCAGCTAGAGGTGTCCAGATGCAATTATTTCAAAGAACAGAATCCTAAACAAGTACATCTGCAGCTCTGCACTGCACTGTGTTGTTAAAATTTTATGATGGAAAAAAACAAGACTCACGAGCTGTGCGTACATGCTAAGCACAATGCAACAAACTCATTCTTCCCCAAATGCCTACAAAATGAGTTGACCTCAGAAAAAATTTCCTGTGTTTAAATAATAAATATATGCCCCAAAAGACTTTTACTCAACTTGTCAAAGTATCATTTGTTGAATAATTAAAAACAAGACACAAAAGGAAGTTATCATATCAAACATTTTTTTAATTGCAATGACACGAAAGCTAAACCAGTTTGTAACAAGAAAGGAAATACGTCTTGATTTTTGTTATATAAAAGAAACAAGAGCATTTGCCTTTGCTTACTGCTCACGTTATGTGACACTGCCATCTAGCAGGCTATCGGAGGAAGTCAGAGGTTTCAGTCCTTCTCTACAGGGGCAGGGGGGTGTAAGGGGGGAATTCCTAAAGAAAAAAAACAAAACAGAGATTTTCCACTTCTTCCCACTGGCTTCTTGGATATGATCATGTGATCTAAAACTCCGTATAAAGCCTCCCAGAAGTCTTCATCATCTACACAGAAAAAACACGCTACCTTAAGAGGCCAAAAGATGTTATTAAAAGTAAAACAAAGACTTGGTTAAAGTTTGCATGAGAGAGTTCCTTTGTATTTTCCAAGGTAATCTTTTGGCTTTGCTTCTTTGCTGCCTTACAGTTTAAGAAAACAAAGTTTTGCCATGTATTTTTTAACGTTAGCTGTTTCAAGTCAATTCAAAGGGTCTTTTCTTGACACTGCTTGAGATTTGTTGTGGGCTTTAACATTGGAAAGTCTCATTTCTTGAGTCTGCAAACTGTTAATTCTGAAAGTTACAGCTACTTACATGTAACTCAGTGTCTTCAGACAAGGCAACTTGACTGAATTGAGGCTTATGATTCTTGGGTGTCTAGCATGAAAGAGGCAGCAAGTGGTTTAAGTTTGCCTTTCCTACTGTGACAAGCTATTGCTATTCAAATACCTTCTCTAGAGAAATGACTCTTCATGATCAAGGATCATTTAGGTTAATTTTTCCAGCCCGGTGCACATACAAGGCAAGATGCCCAGTCCTGCAGTCGCAGATGCCAAGGCTTGCCGGTACCTCTCTGCAGAGCAGCATGGCACTATACATGGGCTCACTAGACACCCAACACTGTTCTGCCCAGGCTCGCTCCCTGCAACCATCCCCTCTGACAACGTGTCTGAAAAAGGAACCTGTTCCCCCATCTCCTTTTTTTGACTTTTTCATGTCAGATTCAAATCACCCTTTCTGTTGTTAGAACAGAATTTTCTGCAGGAGTATTTAACTTGGGACTTTATGGAATTTTTAGACCAAAACTTTCAGGCAAAAAACCTGACAGAAATTGTTTAGATACTTACCATTCACAGTAGAAGCGCTTTCCTACCTGTTCCTCCATTCCCTTAGAAACTAAAGCTTTTCAAATCGCTAACAAAAATTTTGCATAGGCTCTTATTTGTAACGTTGTTGTATACTGGCACTAAAGATGTAAATAACATTTGTTTCCGCTTCCCACCTTCCTTGTCAAAAGCTTGCTTTCAACCAACAAAAAAGGCCGTTTCCTACTATGTTCCAGATTTTTCAATTCATTTTCTCAGTATATTGCTACTCTTCTCCCTGTTTACAAGTTCGGCAGGTTTCCACAAGGAAGAAAGGGAACATGAGACAGGAAAAGCCTTGTCAGCAGTGCTGAGGATGGCCCTCTGCCCCGCCAGAAGGCTTCCCAGGGTTAGAAGGGTAGAGTGGAAAGGAAGCCCTTTTTGGAGACACCAAGGAATATTTGCAAGAGGGAGCAACTGGTGCTTCTGCCTTACACAGAAGGAGAAATTAGCTTGAGTAGGTGCCACAGGACATTTTGGTCTAAGGAGAACCTGCCTCCTTTGGGAGTGGTGGCTGCCTTTGTGGGCACCTTGGCAAGGAGAAGTGCTCTGTTGCTGCACATCCTGGCTCCCCTCCCTCCCAAGGGAGCTGCCATGCACAGCGTCTCAAATCCCCGTTAAACATTTGGCATGTTTGTATTTTACGCTATGTTAACTACTTTTTGAATTCTGGGGCAAGTATTTTAATTGTCCTTTTGTTTGTGACACTCAAGTGTAACATAACTATTTTTATTTTCACTTCATTGTATTTTTACAGATTTTGACAAAACTGAAGGCTACTGAATGATTTCTTAATTAATATCTGCATAGTTGCCACCTAATTTAGTGCAAATGCTGATGCATAACTTAAAACAGCTGTGCTAGATAATCACAAGCCTTAGCATGAGACAGCCTGTTGATCTTGTTTCTTTTCAGACATGGCCTATGAGTATTTAATTTTTTCTTATATACCTTTTAATTTTTCCCTTCTTGGTTAAAGGTCATATAACCAGTAGAATAATGTTGTCACTAAATAACATCTTTAAGCAGCTTTCTCTGTAATGCTATTTTTATACTGTCAGTCTTTGGCCCATTTTCATTGCTAGAGAAAATAAAGCCACGTACTGTTCTGTACGGAAGTGATGTGAGCAAGACTATTTTCTTTAAAATCATTTGGAATTTGGTAATTGACCTGTAATAATCAAGAACTCAGGAAGCACCCTCTGAGCTTGAGGACACAGATTAAGATGCAGAAATGCTGGTGTCTTAACCTCCCGTCGCAGTCAGTGGGGTGATACAACCAAGTCAGGAAGCCAATGGAGCCTTCATGTGATCACCCACTGCAGGCTCAGGTCATTTGCTCACCAGGCTTGTAGTACCATTTGGGCTAAGTTCTCCTGCCCATCATCCAGCTGCCAGTTCAGAAGCATGCAGATTTGTCTGTAGGTCCTGTATTGCATCTGCCAAGCTTGTCAAAATGTCTTGGATAACCTAGACATCCAAGGTTATCTTAGGACAATCTTAAACATCAGTAGACACATGTTTAGGCAACTGAAGCAAGCCCTGTGTGACTTTTGAAGGATGAGCCAAACTATTCTCCAGACTTCATCTGACTGTGCTGATAACCTTCACAGTTACTTCACGGGTACTTAAACTTCTAGCTTGCATGTAGACACCCATACTCAGACACCAACACTTACGTGTCTTAATTGCAGGCCGAGTCCTAACCTAATCCTTGTAGGACTCACCAATGCATATATGTAAATGAAGCAATAGTAAGAAGAAATTTTAAAAAGTGAGAAGAAAGTTTAAAGAAATTTAGTAATTAGAAATCTAAAGCCCCCCCAAAGCAGATGTTGGCATTATTCAAAATCGAAATTCCATCCCAGAATTCAGAATAACACCTCTCTCAACGTTAGGATAGATCATCCTCTGTGAAATCTTCTGGCTACCTGTGAGTGAAGCTCAGCAGGTAACAGTTTCCTTGCTTGCTCAAGTATTGCTAGTCCACCAGCTACAGGAGTAGTAATTAAAAGCTTTGTTAAAGATCTCTGAAGCATATATTTACACACAATTACTGTATTAATATTTTAAATAAGATGTTTTACATACCTCTGACCACATGCATGCACTAGAGGGAGCTAGGACCAAGCCCTCCGCATACATGCCCTAACGGTGCTTCTCACCATCATTTCACACTGCTTGGAATTTTGCTGGTTCCAACCTCCAATAAAACGTTGTCAGCATTCCCAAACAACAACTGAACCTAAGTTCATTAAGGCTCTAACCCTGAAGCGAGGTTAAGCAGCTGCGGCTTCCAACCCCACTCCAGTGGGAAGAGCTGGAGCAGCTGTGAAGGGGGGCAGAGGAGAAGGGGAAGGACCTCTCACCTCTGACTGGTCATGCTCCTGGACTCCTCACGTACCTTTGGAAGTCCACCTGCCTTTCACTGGAAATCCCAAGCTGAAGTTCCCCGCCTCCATACTCTCTCATCACAGCCTGGCAGCTAGAGCCAGTGGGGACACCCCCTCACAAGATGTCCACACGCAGCGAACAGCAATACCACCAGTTCTTCTATCAGCTGAGTCAGTTTTTAATCAGGATTTGTAAAACAGGGTTTGCTAAAGCACTTTTGCTCCATCCTGTTTTCGTTGCACTGAGCCAAAGCGATTCTCCTCCTCTCTGAAGTACACTGCCAGAAAATTATTTCGGTTTTAAAACCTAACTTCTATAAGTCAGGAAAAGCAAGAGACTTCCAAGTTTCCATATATTCCTAACTGGTGTCACCCTGCATGGATGTACTGCAGTATAGCCTTTAACCCTACACAATGTCCTCACATGCCTCGTGCCATACATTGAACACACAATGCATAGACTTGCTGGCCAAGCGTGATCAGCTGTGTGTGTGTCAATGTAGAGGCACATTTTGAGCTGTTACTCTTGTTATTTTCACAAAGAAAGGACATACAGAAGACATGAGACATACTTCTAAAATACAAGCTGACAGCACATACTAAATAATTTACTGGACCCAACAGAGTTGTTAGGTTTTTTTAGCCGTCAGCTGAGACTCTGTAATTTTTGGGATGTTGACTTTTCCTTCCACTGGTGCTTCAAGGACACCGGGATCATCACACTCAACCCAAAGAAGTCCAGCAATCTTTCCCCAGGCCAGAATACTAAGCCAAATGATACTGAGCTAAATGATTAAGCCCTGCTACAACTGTCTTTTCATGCCCGGTATTGTAAGGAGAAGCCATAGGAGCCGAAATAGGATGGGCTGAGGGCTGCAGGTTGATTAAAAAAGTGTGGTAGAGACACTGGAAAGAGGAAACCATATCCCACAGGTATGTAAAGCAGTGTGGCACAGACCAGGAAAGGAAATTTTACGTATATGGGAATAAAAAAGTCCTTTTCTGAAATACACAGGAGAGTTTAAATCCATGGAAGAGGACACAAACAAAGGACGTTATGACCATGAACCCAAGTTAATTACCTGCTGCTTCTGTGTTTCTTGGGCTAAAGAAATACTTAAGAGTTAGGACCACAGAATTACCATGGGGCCTTTCCCAGTGTTTTACCTTTGTCTCTAACTCTTAAAAAGCTGTAAGCAAACTTGGAGATTTGCCTCTTAAAAATAAGTAGCTACTACTACGTTCCTTACTTTCAAATACACAGTTTTTTACAGTAGCTTTTGAAGATTTGCAATGACTAAAACAAAGACAGGAGTGAGAAGAAAAAGACAATGATGGCACACGCTACAGAAGCCAATGAGAAAAGCTGTTGGGGTGGGACTCATCTCCTCCATGTGAAGTGGTGCAAAGCTTTGGTTATGCACCTACGCTCCTCCCACAGGCAAGAGAAAGAGGCAGGACCCTACCGGCTGAAGTTAAACAAGTGGAAACCCATCCCTGTGTTAAATCATCCTTTAATTTCAGCATGGAGTTATATGTATACACACACACAAATATATAGCAAACTAAATAAAAACAGACAGACGCCTTTTACAACTCCTGTTAAATTTGAAATGCTCTAATCCTCCCATGCAAATAAAATCAGCACTGGGAAAGGAGGGGTTCTGCCTGCTGTCCTGCTAGACGTGAAAGTGCATTAAGGCACACCTATGTCTCCCCAGTGGCACTAGTTAGTTGTATGTTCCCATTAACTGAAAAAAAAAAGACTGCTTACTGGTCCTTTTGTAGGTGTACATGTATTTATTCTACTTCACCCAGTCGGCCCCTCTGGTGCTCAGCAGTGTGGGTGGTGGAGCTGCCCTGGCTGCATTCCCATGCTGGAGAGGGTCCCCAGCTGACCCCCTCCCCAAACCACCCCATTTCCTCATAGCCCCTTGGCATCTTCAAGTCCCGCTGTCACCACTTTGGGATCACAAAACTACACTGGATACCACCAAACAATTTTCTGCTGCAGACACTGTTCTGGGAAGGACAGTGGAATGCCCCATTTGTCTGCTGCACTTTCCTCCTCGTCCCAAGCATATTTTTCATTAAAACAAGCTAGCTCTCAGAAAAGAACGCATGAAACAACAACCCTCTCTTGATGAAAATGCTAGAAGCACAAATACTGCAATATTAGCAAACGAGCCTTTCAAAAAAAATATAGAAAATGGACTGATTTGTGTTTCTTTAAGAAAGTAGGGTGTATTTCAGAGGTAGTATATTTTTCCTAAATTATTATAAATAAACTCTTGTGGCAACTTCTGTTTTTTCCATGGGATACTTAAAATTAGTTTTGGGACCGACAGTAAAAAAAAGATAAATCTGCTGGTATAACATTATTAAGCAAAATATTTTCACTGTTTTCTTTGTAATTCCTCGGCAGGTGGAGGGAAATTACTCCATGGGCAAGCGTTTCTACTAGGTCTGCAACAGCTTGTCAGTCTGGCCAGGAGCAACACAAGGAAAGGTGACAGGGACATAGCCTTTTGCTTTCTCTTGGTGAGCAAATCAGCTTGCTTCCTCCTCAATTTGACTTCTCAAAACCTGAGAGAAAACAGCTCACAGGTGGAAGTGCCCGAGCGTGGTCCTAAAGCAACAGAAAAGCCAGAGCAACCCAACTGCTGTGCAAACCCCTCTCCTGGCAGATGCACATCGGGGTGGGAATCTCTACAGCCCCAAAAGAGGAGACAAAGCTACGTGCTCCGAGCTGCAATAGATACATCTTCCCTGGGAATCAGGTCCTACAGGAGGAGGGGGAAACCCTACCAAAATGAGAACTGCCATTAACATAACAAACTGCAGAAGAAAAGGAGAAAGTATCATCTTTCCTAGCCTGCCTCTGCCAATAACCCTGGGGGTTCTTTGTAACAACGTCCTTCCTTAGGGAAATATAATTCCCAGGTTAGAGATACACTTTCAAACATAAAGCAGGCATAGTCATAAATATCTCAAGTGCTGTTTTGATCACTAGCATTTACAGAAAACATTCAATTTTGTTTCTATTTTTTTTCAGCTGCCTTGTCCTGCTTGTGATTTTAGACAGCTTCCATGCTTACAAATTAGTCGCCTCCACACACTGCATGGAGAAGGCTACATTAACACACCTGAACATCTGAAACCTGTGATGATCTTCCTCTTGAGCTTAGGAGTTAATAATAGACTTTTGTAAGTAGTCCAGTACTATGGTGACTCTAACTCCAGCTGGGTTAATTACACAATAATTAGGTACAAACATCGCAACACAAAACACAGCTACATCATTATTTGCAACAAATGTTAACTCTAAATAAGTGCAACCTGTCCCACAAACACTTGCTATAAACGACTTAAAAATGAAAGTAAAATTTGATGGGGTAAACACAGAAAAAAAAAAATTCTCCGGGAGAATTTTTTTTTGTTAAAATAAAAAAAATTTAAAATAAAAATCTCAGCACTCATTTAGAGTTCGGGATCTTGTGAAAGAAAGCTTTAAAAGGAGCAAACCTGATTTGCTGTGGCTGTTGCGGCGAAGGGAACACTTGTTGCAGGAGTTGTTGCTGCAGAGACAGTGGCGGCCGTAGCGTTGTGCATCATGGGTACTTTCAGGAGGGGAACCATGGAAGCAATGAACAGGAGGGTGCAGCATTATGGTAAGAGAAGTGGTATTTTTGGCATGGTGAATATCAAGAGCGGCAAGCCATCATCATGGGTTAAACCGGCAGATGGCATGCAATCACAGTGCAAAGCGAGAAAGCGTGGCGGAGAAATAAAAAAAAAGGGAAAATAGCTTATTACAAGTACAATTAAAGGAAGGTTGTCAACACAATCGGCGATTCCCAGAAAAAAGAGCAAGGACCATTGAAAACGTGGGTGTTATCTCTAAGAAGAGGATTACTTGCGCAAACGAGGTCTCTACCAAAATAGCCCGTTAACCTGAGAATTGTTACATGGGCAATTTTTTTTCCCTGTACGGATATAAAGCACTCCAAAATAAAATTCTACTTAAAAAAAAAAAACAAACCAAAACAGTGGTTTGTACTGGGAAGGAAACTGATAAATGTTTATCTTAATTTTTAAACACATTTTAAAAATGAATTATGTTCGCGTATTTTCATTTTGAAGTAAGCCAGATACTTGCTGGCTTCCTTTGTAATCCAATTTATGCATTTTTTTTTCCAGTAGCACTGCATAACTGTTAGACTTTATCAGAGCTAAATTACCATCTGCTTTGAGGCAAAAATCAGGGGAAGGATGATAATAATTTTCCTGATTTACATACCACTTTGTTTGATCTAAAAAAGCAAGGTCGATTTTGTGGAAGTCGCTGCTTTTGCTCATTTTAAGATGAATTTTAATCAGCATCTTCATGGGAGAATTATTAACTTGATGTTTTAAAGGCTTGATATTTTAACTGCTTATCTGAGTAGTCCCACAAAAAAAAATAATCACTGGGATAGGACTATAGAATAGAAGAAAGATTGCTTTTCCATCTTAGAGGCTGTTGCACTGGACTTCCATTTTGCATGCCCAAAATGTTAATTCCAAGCTGCAAATATATTTGAAGGAGGAGTGACATTCAGATTACAGGTTTCAACAGAACCTCTGTGGATCAAAGTAGGCATTTCTGGGAAACGCTGATAAAACTTTCTAACACACAGCAAAAAGGAGAAATAGGCACACCACTATGAAACTTTAAAACACTGATGAAATTTGCTGGCTTTTTCCAGTATTTTAAGATTTTATAGTACTAGACATTATAAAATATAAAGAGAAATAAAACTTTGAAAACTGAAAAGCAGACTGGAATTCATGGTATTATGCTTTTGCAGTGTATTTGTTATAGCAGGTGATATCACATCTAAACTGCAGCTTTCATCTACAGATCTAAACACTCTGCAAAGTCAACCAGAAAGACAAGAGAACCTTTAATTCTAGTCAGTGTCTAAATCTTGCCTAGGATTCTTTAAACAAGTGAATACACATCATATACAGTATAAAAAGAGATCAATAAAGAAATTTGGAACCTACCAATACTGGTAGCGGGTGTCATGCACAAAACTGACCCTGCGTGTCATGCAATGATAGGTGAAAAAAGTGGATAAAGGGAAGAAACAGGTTAGCCGTTTAGAGTTAACATTCAAAGTGAGATTCAAGCAAAACCACAGAGAAGTTAGTTAAATGAAATTGTAAGGTCATTCATAGTTTTGCTTTAACACAAAAAAGGTGATTATGTTCTTACTAAACTCCTGAGTATACTGTGTGACTTTTGGCACGTTTCTGTGTATCCACAAGTTACTTCATAAATTTTTTTATTTAGTACTTTTACCCTTTCACTTAGTACTTTTGCAGCAACAGATTTTTGTTTATAGAAACATCTTTGGTTAAATACCACATTATTGGGGAATTTTAGAACTCGTTGCATAATTCAGACAGCTCAATGTTGCACAGATCAACATTCACCAACTCTTTGATGTGCAGCAGAGAAAGAAGTTAAAATGGAATTAGCCGATACTGTCCTGCAGGGGCTTTGCCAAATTTGCATTTGATGTTAATGTACTTGTTTTTAACACAACCCCGGAGGTGGAGAGGTGCTTCTGACCAAAGAAAACACTACTGTGACAATTCCCCAAGCTAAACACCTCAAAGTGTGTAATGTTCCAGCAAAAGGCTCCTAGTACACCTCAAAGATGCTCTGAAGGGCTGCTCGCCTGCCATGCAGTTCAGTTTTGGTGCCTAGTCCACCTTTAACCTTTCTGGGAAGACCAAATAAAATTTAAAAAAAAAAAAACAACAAACCCAACAGTGTATTTTCAGTGGAGTGTGTATAGCAAGCTGGTGTAGGTGAGCAGGTAAGGAGACTAGTCCCAGGTACATGCATATTTGATATAAAGTCAAATATGCTTCCTGTATTCCTGCTTCATGACTACCACAGCCCCTTATCGGACCATCACAGTAGCAGTGTAACTATGAATGACCTTACCCAAGAACAGTCCCCGGAGAATACACAAAGTTCCTCCTCTAGAGGCTACAGAAACACTAACAAACAGCAATGGGAAGAGAGAAAAGATCTGTTGTTTTGAAGACCATTCACCAAACAATAAGGAGAAGGTGACAAAGCAATCAAACTGATGTAAAACAAACAAAGTGCAGAACCTTGGAGGTAAGCCATGCTAAGTCAAGCCCCACACTTTTTGTTAGGGGAGCAAGTGGTTAAGAAAGCAGAGAAGTTATATAAAACAATTAAGTTTTATATATATTCCAGCAGCAAAACTTGTCTATAATTGTAACTTAACGCGCACACACACACACACACACGCACACACAAGGAACACATTTGAAAATTATACCAGTTCAGAAAATATCACATAAGCATTTAAAATCCAATACAATGTCATGCATTGCTCCTTAGACCCGGGTGGCATGACAGCCCTTACGCCCACCAAATCCAGCCTTCCCAGGAAACGTGGGAATATCAGACATAGCATCATTAACAAAAAGCTCATGTCACCCACTCACATAGAGCGGGTTTCCCTTTCCTAAACTCCTCCCACACCCCACTCCTCTCTCTAACATCCTTTCTAGGTGCTGATGACGTTTGCAAAGAGCAAGAGGTTCAGCACTTTGAGAAAGGTTTTCTGCTCTGGGCTTAGGCTCCATCTGCTATGTTATCCCTCTGTTTCTTCTTTTTTCATGCACTTGTTTTGGGGCTTGCCAACAGCCTGGCCCTTAAGGTTTGGTTCTAAGATCCACCCTTCCTACCATCAGAAATTTGTAAGATAAAACTATAATTACAACCATTAGTTGAAAAGAGGGATGGACAATAAAAAGCACCAAGAATGAGCTACTTAAGGAAGCATGAGCACTCCAAAAGTCTGGAAAATATCCAAATGCTGTATCACTGAAAAAGGTTTAAACTACTATGTTTTCCATAGTTAATTTAATATCCTCGGAGATTGCAAATAATAGCGGTAAGCCCTGAAAGGGAGTGCTTAAGGGAAGGAACAATGCATATCATACTGCGAATTCTTAGGGTTTCAATGTGAAATACATTTGTGGAAATTTTTGTACGTTCGTAAGCACAGGGCAATCTTCCATTCGTGTCCCAGTAGGCAGTCTCACAATTTATTTATTTTTTTCAAACACTCCCATAAATGTCAGCATGTTTTCTGCCACAGATATTCTAGTGCTCCAATGCGCTAAAAATACAGCATGCTATAACTTACTATTATAAATACAGGAGCAGGCTCCAAGGTTGTTACTTAGGCCTTATAGCAAAATTCCATGAAGTCAAAGCCATCTGTGTTTGTTTTTATCTTTAAAAACATATGGGAATGCTGATAGATTGGGAAATCATCGTGTGTTGCGTTTCATTCCTTGTTTAACCGACATTATTTCTATAAACTAAAATAATATCGCTGAAATGTCAAGCGCATTTGCAAACACATCGTTTTAAACGATTCTGGAAGTTCACACTCAATAACATTCTGATACTAAAATATGTAATTTGTTAATTACAAATGAAATCACAGAATACATGAGGCAGGATATTTACCTTTGGGAAATTTGGAGTGGGGGCGACTGACATAATTTAGAGGGTTATGTTGTTATTGTTTACATGAGCACCTAGCACATTCTTTCTCTCGTCGTGTTAAAGAGAAGCCCTGCCACCAGCCACGGTGCAGTTCAAGCCATCTCTCAGTGCTCTCCTGTTTTTTTACAGAGTTCCGAGCACTGAAATGCAAATCACATTCACCTGTCTTCAGATCACCCCTATGAAGAATTATAACGCCAGCTATTAGCCACAAATGCTAGGAAAAGCTCTGGTAGCGTTCCAAAACGAAAACCACGAAAAGGCATCTGACGCCTCAAAGCCCTTTAGTGCAGCTGCAGGGAGCGATGTGTTTTGCCAGTGCTCCCACACAGGTATTGACTGGAAGGTTATGGCTGGTGCTTCCCTTCTCGCTCTGCTCGTGCGTGGCTGGGGTAATCCCCACGGCTCCAAAGCAGCACCTGAGGGAGCAGGAGGATGCGCCACGGCACAATTCCCCGTGGCATCACTGAAGAGTGATGCTTTTCCCAGCATTTTTGGTCGCGGAACTTTGCCCTCTCATCTCCTAGGAGAGTGCTGGCAGATAAAAGCCAAAATACAGCCAATTTAAGTTAAGAAAAAAGGGACAAACTCTGGATGATGATGAATGAGGCTATGGATGTGAAAAGCAGCCGAACGGCACGTTGAAATTTCTGCTTGAATTCTCATACTTTGCAGGAGGAATTAAAATAATGTGTAAATATCTGTGCAGACTGTAAGTAGGGGAGCGTAATAAAACCTTCTGTTAAGTGCAACTGCCTAACACGGAGGCTACCTAAGGAACACAAAATTGGTTCCGTGTGGGTACAACATACCTGTTGGGATAAATGCTGCATGCTGCTGCAACTGAGCATTGGCAAGAGCCTGTTGATAGTGCAAGACACTGGGATTGAAAACGGCACTGGCACCATTGCTTTTTTCAAGTGCTTGTCTCTTTGGTAAAGGGTGAAGAACACCAGGAGGAAAGGCCTGTAAATAAGAAAGTTAGTTAAAATGGCATAATTTTTAAGACGTTGTCCATAACATATAGATAAATACAAAAACTTATTATTTTTTAAAGCGGCTAAAGATGCCTCGCCATGCATATTAACTCAAAGCACAGCAATGTAAAATGAGTGAAATTTTGTTATTGATAGCAAAAGCATGGTACTATTAACCTAAAACTGTAGCAGCACAACTACTGAAAAGAAAGGCCTTTAAAGCAACGAAAATGGCATTGCCTTTAAATAGGTTTTCAAATATTATAGGGAGAAAAAACCACTTGTGTTTCATTGCCAAGTATTTTCTTTTTTCAATTTAAATATCGTTTCCTATTATTATACAGATTAATGGATTACGTTAAGCGTTTTCAATTACAGAAGCAGTTTTATCTCAATTCAACTTTTCATGAGAGGATATTTAAAAAATGAAACCATGTTAGGAACCAAACTAAATCGTCTGCATTTATTACGTATGAGAATGAGATGGATAAATAGAGTTTCCGCTAAATTAACGAGTATGTGAAATCATTTCCGGTTGATGTTCAAAAGTAAAGCGATACAAATTTCNAGCAAAAGGTGAAAGGTCAAAGTACCAGGTCTACAGTTGCTTCGAGAGGTCGCTTCATTGCTTTGGCAGTCGACTGAGTCTTTTAATAACAGGCAGCGAGCACATGATGGCAGTGGGCCAATGGGATTCAAGCGAATTAACATACAGGTAAACAGCAAGCAGAGGTGCATCATGGGAACGGCATTGCATTTGTGGATAGGTGAGAAGGAAAAAAATATTCTGAATGCAATATACAACATACAAAACACTAGGCATGCACAACAACAAAAATGTCTTCTAAAGAAATGAATATTACATTTCAAATTAGTACCGAAGCAAAAATGCATCTACTATACCTTAGTTAAAAGCATATAAGAGAGTAAAATATAGATGTTTGAAATTCAGGAAAGTTGAGTAAAACAGCAGCTTGCAGACACTATTAAGCATCATATAAACACTTCACAGAGATGCAGGAAGTTTTAAGGATACGCCTATAAGAATTCCTGATAAGTTAGTTAAGTCACATTTTAAAGCGGAAAAATCAATTTGGAAGGCTGCATTTTCAAATACAGAGCACTAGTGAAAGTTGTAATGCATTACAAATGCTATTAATATCAGTGCTTGCAAGGTGAGGGTCTTTTAATTAAGAGAAGTGCGTCATTCAATAGATTTGGGGTTCAAAATGAGAGAGGTTCCTCTTTTTCAATACAAAGCAGAATAAATAATAGGTCTAGTTACACTAACTTATCATTAATTCCTTTTTTTTTTCCCCTACAGCTGGGTCATTTTTGTAGATTTTTTTTTCTTCTTGTAACTTACCACATTACATTGAGAGGGAAAAAAGTCTTTCAGAATTTAAAACATATTTTCTAGATTTTGCTACAACCTTCAGCACTAGCTTCAGGAGCAGGGAGTAAAAATACTGCTCTCAGTTCATAAGTGAACATTAACGTATCAGTTATGATACTCATCCAGTATTACTGATTTTCTTTAAAAGAAAGTATTTAAGCATAGTACATAGGCATATACATTTATGTATACTTCCGTAATAAGATCAAACTTATGGCTGATATGATGGCATTCTGTAAAAAATCTTCTCATATAAAATACTACTTTCAAGTTTTATAGTACAAATAATTCTTACAAACCTTTAGAAAGGAAAGGAAGATTTACTTAGAAATCAGAATTTTTACTTTTGTTTTTTAAACACAGGCTGATATTTAGCTCTTTTTAAGATATGCAGATTATGTCTATCTTGACATCAGTATGTGGAAATAGGGAACAAAAGTGGAAAAAAAACAAAGAGGACAAGGCACAAAATGCCTACAAGCAGCTTATGGTTACAAGATTAGCTAGTGCCAACAGGGTATTTTGCAGGAGAGCCCTCACTTTGCCTATTCCTTGTTCCTGGCTCTGTTGCACACTATGTTGCATGAGGCTTCCCAGTGCCCTCCCCATCTCTCCTTCAGCACGTTTCTGGATTACATACCCTGATCTACAGGATCTTCTCATCTGTCTGGGTCCAAGACTCAGACAAAACAAGAAATAACCTGGTGCAAAGTGGGGATCTGGAGAGCTTTCTTCTCTTTCTCAGCACAGTGCCGTGCAGCCGACATGTGGTATCCCCCATGGGTACCCCCGCAGAGGACATCACTCCGTCTGCACAGGGCACAGCCTCAGATCCACTCTGCATCCACCATGGATTGAAGTCTACATGGAGGTGAGGCATTACAACCGATTTCAGCATTATGCAATGATGAAGTCCACAAATTCAAATCAACATCATTAAGAGTAAAGCGTTTCAGTTAATTACGTTTATTACCCCAATGCAGATCTTATCTGATCTCACCTGTTAACTTATTATCTCTGTGTTTGTTTGCCTTTCTCCACTTCTCCATGTTCTTCTTAACCTCACCTCCTTATTTGGAAGCTTTTTGCTGGCTTTCCCCTCATCTTCCATAGCAAGTTCAGCCTCTCAGTCTTCCCAGCATGAAGGTTTTAACTTGATCTGTTTCTAGACCTACTCATCAACCTTGTTTCCATGTAGTCTCCTGCTCTTTTCAGGTTTTCAGACTGACTGCCCATTTTTCTCTCCCACCTTCATCTTTTCTTTCATTTTGTCCTGAGAGTAAAACCTTCTTTGCCTTTTTCTGTTCCATCAGGTTATCTCCTGCTCTACATTTGACCTCCTACATAACTAACTACGAAAAATATCAATAGCTACAGACTAGAGAGGAAAAGGCTATGGAAAGGAAATAAAGATAATAAAAATGATCAAGCATACTGAGGCATATTATTTGTCTGCTGCATGTCACATTGGTACGCTATAATGTCTCCTGGAATACGAGCAAGATCCACACAGTGGAGGCCTGCATGGATGTGCAAGGAGCTCCTGACTAAACTCAAATGCAAGAAGGGAAGCCCACAGGAGGTGGAAGCAGGGATGGATGGCCCAGGAGGAATAGGGACACACACTGAGCATGCAGGGATGGGTTAGGAAAGCCAAAGACCACCTGGAGTTGAATCTGGCAAGGGATGTGAAGGACAACAAGAAGGGCTTCTCAAAGTGTATCAGCAACAAAAGGAAGACCAGGGAATATGTGGGCCCACAGCTGAATGGGGCAGGTGACCTGGTGGCAGAGGACATGGAGAAGGCTGAGGTACTGAACATCTTCTCCACCTCAGTCTTTACTGGCAAGACTGGTCTTCAGGTCACTGGAGACCAGTGGGAAAGTCTGAAGTGAAGAAGACTTACCCTCAGAAGCAGGAGGACTGCTAGGGAACCTTTAAATAAACTGGATGAACACAAACCCAAAGGACCTGACAGGATGCACTGATGGGTGCTGAGGGAGCTGGCCAATATCACTACAAGGCCACTCTTAATTATCTTTGAAAGGTCCCTGTGACTGAGGGAAGTTCCTGAAGATTGCAAGAAATTAAATGACACTCCTATCTTCAAAAGGGCAGGAAGGAAGGTCTGAGAAATGACAGGTTGGTCAATCTCACCTCAGTCCCTGGGAAAGCAATCAAGCAAATCCTCCTGAAAACCATCTCCAAACACATGAAAGCCGAGAAGGTGACAGGGAGTAGTCAGCATAGATTTATGATGGGGAAATTGTGCTTAACCAACCTGACAGCCTTCTAGGATGTGACTGGTTTGGTGGGTGAGGGGAGAGCAATGGGTGTTGTTTCTCTTGACTTAGGAAAGGTTTTCAACACTGTCTCCCATTTCATCCTCATAGACAAACTTATTTAGTATGCGCTAAATGGAAAACAGTGAGGTGGACTGAAAATTGGCTCAACTGCCAGGCTTAAAGGGTTGTGATCAGCAACACAAAGTCCAGCTGGAAGCCAGTCACTAGTGGTGTACAACTCGGAGGAGTGGTTGATACACAAAACAGATGTGCTGCCGCTCAGAGGGACCAGGAAAGGCTGGAGAAATAGGCACAGAGGAACCTCACTAGGTTCAACAAGAAGAAATACCAAGCCCTGCACCTGGGCAGGAACAACCCTAGGCACTGGTACGTGCTGGGGGCCACCAAGGCTTGGCAGAAAAGGCCTTCAGGGTCCTGGTGGACACCAAGTTGAATGTGAGCCAGCAATGTGCCTTCACAGCAAAGGCAGCCGAGAGCATCCTGGGCTGCATTAGGAAGAGCATCACCATCAGGTCGAGGGAGGTGATCCTTCCTCTCTACTTGGCATTGGTAAGGCCACATATGGAGCACTATGTCCAGGTCTGGGCGCCCCAGTACAAGAAAGACATGGACATGCCAGAAAACAGTCCCACAAAGGGCCCCAGAGATCATTAAGGGACTGGAGCACCTCTCATATGAGGAAAGGCTGAGAGAAGTGGGACTGTTCAGCCTGGAGAAGATGCAGGGGGATTTCATCAGTGTATACAAATACCTGACAGGGGAGTAAAGATGGAGCCAGACTCTTCTCAGCAGTGCCAGTGACAGGACAAGAGGCAATGGGAACAAATGTAAATATAAGAAATTCCATTTAAATATAAGAATTATTTTTTTTTTTTTTACTATAAGCATGATTTAACCATGGAGCAGGTTATCAAGAGAAGTTGTGGAGTCTCCATCCTCGGAGGCTTTCAAAAGCCAATTAGGCATGTCCTGGGCAATCTGCTCTAGCTAACCCTGCTTGAGCAGGGAGATTGGAGTAGACAATCTCCAGAGGTCCCTTCCAACACCAACTATGAATTCACATTTTAATTTATGCTGTACATTCTTCAGCGACTTTTTATGCTCCCTGGTGCACCATAGGAATATTTGGAGCTCCCCAAGTACAATGATAGATGACAGTGTCTTCTAATGCACTTCACATTTAAGCTGTACATGGTCTATAGCCTCTTTCACAGCGTCTTTCCCCTTTCTTTTTACGTCAAATGATGAGGTCACCTAAGATATTTGAGTAAAAATTCCTAAACTTCAGTGAACAGAAATACAGACAGGGCAGTTTCTGCAAGGTCCCAGACTGCAGAATTCATTGACCTTCAATGGTCTTACAAGCTTTGCCTACAGTGCTCTAACCCCATCCACAACGCTCACCTATACAAGCACCCTCTGGACCAGAGCCACACAGCCAGCTCCCCCAGGAAGAAAAACCTCTCAGACACAATTTCAACCCGGGAGCAACCTGCAAGTGAACCCTACAGGTAAGCATTTGTATTTCTGCCTTACTTTTGCTCTCAGATCCAACTGAGTATTCTTGGTCGTTCTTGGGTGGCCTTGCAGGCATGTGTCTTTTCTACCACTTTTTTGTAGTTATTGCCACTCTGGTGATTTTTAATTTGCTCTGATTGTTTCAAATCTATATTAAACAAAAAATAGTTGGATTGTAAAGAATCTTTTCTGTTTGGTAGTCTAAATATGCCATTAAAATAATTTGTACATATTTTCTGCAAATTCTGAATTCTGAATATTCTCCAAATATTCCTATGGTGCATCAGGGAGCATAAAAAAGTCACTGAAGAATGTACAGCCTAAATTAAAATGTGAATTCATAGTTGGTGTTGGAAGGGACCTCTGGAGATTGTCTACTCCAATCCCCCTGCTCAAGCAGGGTGAGCTAGAGCAGATTACCCTGAATTACAGGTCCCTGCCACCTTCTCCTGTGACATAAGAATGCTAACATTTCAATTCTGTGTTTCCAAAGATGCTTCATCTTACTCTGAGGCTAATGCAACTCCAGTGACAGCTTATTTAAAATCACAGGATATATATCCAACTATTACTGAAGTGCAAAAAAATTAATCCCCTCATCTCTCTCCTTTCTTCTTTAGTATACTGCCTAGAAATATTACATTCTCTAAACTGACAATGAATACTGCACAATAGAAGCTAATTAGAATAAAAAAAACAATCTCCTTTGCTTTAATTTCCAGATGGTATTCAATTTCTGCAAGCACAGGGAAGTGTAACTAAAAATCATCCAATTTGAAACAGAGACTGGGGATACTGTATGAGAAAGAATATTAAAACTCAAGAAATGTTCTTCTGTTTGGAAGTTTACTTTTTTGCATAACTTACCCTTTGTCCCTCAAAAAGTCTGGTCTTTGCTAATTTGCTAAATGCTTGGGCTAGTTATATACTGTACTGTATTGTGTTTCTGGTAGGCTTTTTAACCAGAGAATAACTGTATTGTCTATAACTATTGTATGCACTGCCCACAAGTCCACAAAGCACATCTGCTTAATAATTCGTCCACTGCCAGCAATGAGGACAATGATTCTTTGATTTGCTGCCAGCAGTATTGTCTCCCAAGCCAGATCCTGCATGGTTGATTTATTTAACTTTATCAATACCACTCTATTTAAATTTATCAACTTTCCTGGTAGCAACCGTAAGAGAGATCCAATACTGGTAAATGTATGTGCTGACATGTCTGAACAGTTTTAAGTAAGAGCTTAAAATACCTGGAAATAGAAAGCCTTCAATCTCTTTTCTTCTGACTACAGATACTATGTTTTTTCTTAATGATTCCCATTTTAGTTTACTACTTTTAAACCCCGTGATTCAAGTAACTTGCCCATGACAGTGGAAGAGGCAAGAAAACTCTCTAGGTGTGAGATTCGTCCAACCAAAGTTCAAAAAGATATAGTCAACAGTTTTTAGTCAGCGGGGATAGACATTTATCTACAGAGGGCAGTTCTTTCTCATCCTCAGACAGGCACTAACAGTAGATCAGATGAATGTGCTGTTTTTTCTCCACTGTCTATACAGTGAGACCAAGGTGGCTAGGCTAGGCTCAGATATCTAGCTGTCTGACATCTAAGGTGGGGTGAGTTGAATCTTAACACAGGTTTCTTTTCTACTACTGATCCCTGAGAAACAGCTCGCTCTTTGCTCTTCCTTTTCTTCCAAATTTCCACATGGGTATCTGTCATCAAAGCGCTAAAACAGTGTATGTGTTCCAGGGGACACTGAAGCTTATCAGTTTAGTTTCTGTTTGGAAATACTAGGGGCAAATTTAACATATAATCAAGGCAGAGAACAGAAGTGGTATAGAGTGTCATTTGCTTCACTTTCTCGGATAGAAATACAGCATTAAAATAAGGGCATAAAGAAAAAAAGTGCTTCCTCCCATCAAGCAATAGTAATAATTTTATAAATTTTTTTTTTTTACCAAAAAAAAAAAAAAAAAAAAAAAAAGAGGCAAAAGAGAAAAGAAAGTATAAGCAAACAGCATTAAATTGAAGCAAAATAGGCATCAAAGAGCTTCTGTCAAAAAAAGGCAGCCATATATGCCAGCACTTACCATCACAGTCGCAGCTGCCGCAGCTGCCTGGGCTGCCACCGCAGCCTGGTTGGCTTGGTGTTGCGCCGCTTTGATTTTGGCCTGCAAATGTGCAGGAGGGTGAAAATACTTGCATTTCTCCCTCATGCAACGACCTTTTATGTAATCCATACACACGGTTACGGTGTTGTCGTTTGTGTCAATCATTGTGCTGTCTGCCGGATGCGCAAAGCGGCAATCAGTCTCTCCACGCGCACAGTTTCCCCGCTGGAACTCCCTGCACACCTACGTGCAAAACAACATGCGTTGCAGGGGAAGAGCTCAGCGCAACGTGAAAGGGCAGGGAGAGGCCTGTGCCCCCAAAAGACAGACCTGCCCCCTTCCCTGGTTAGTTCAAGTTCTTCAGCGAATTCAATTTAATAAATACTTCATCTTCTTCTGGGAGAGGGAAATGCATCTATTTTACCCTTACATGCTTGGCTCCTCGGGTAGTTCTGCGGTACAGCAGCTAAATGAACCTGACATGCAACAGAAGCATTCCCAAATGCCTTCCCTTCTCTCTAGAAAACACCTGGGAAGGATCCTTACTGAAGTAACTGCCCCTGCAGAACTAGCTGGGAATCACGAAATATTCAGTCCCTTTCTGAGTACACTTTATATTCTGTCAGCTCCACTGGTAGGGAGGGAGGAGTTCTTGCTGGGACCCAGGGAAGATACACATCAGATGCACTGCATTTTTTTTATGGAGCCTACAAAGTGGAGACCCTCCTTAAAAATAATTTTCAAAAAGGGGAAGAATGAACATACTGAGTTTCCTAAGAAGAAAGGACTCTAGATACTAGTGCTTAGGCTTTTTGGGAAAGGACATTCATTTCTGCAAGAGCCATTTGGCCTTCTCGTGTACTTGGATCACAGATTCCACTGAGCCTAGCCATGCAGAGATCCATCAACACTAGGGAGGCTCTGCACATAGCTGGGAGCTTGCCCCTTCAGCCTGCTGCAAGGTTGGTAAAATTCAACATCTCCATTTTTAACTCAAGGCTGAAGGGCTATACCATTCCCCTAACATCGATCCATAAGGCTATAAAATTCCCCTAATACCAGTGCATAAAAACCGAGACAGAATTAATACCACAGTAAGAATGTGCTTGTTAGATATTTCATCAAGGCATACCTTTACAGGTGTGTATACTTGAGGTATTTTGGAGGAGATGAACTTTACAAAAGATGAAAATATGTGTTGATGCCTGTGTATCAAATTTGAGCAAAGGTACTACCTTAAAAATAACAGTGTTTAGTTACCACTGGCTGCAAGTGTAGAAATCCTACCCGGTTACAAGGTCTTTATTTGTAGCAACTAAATGTAAGCATGGTTTCTAAAACCATAAGAGTTTTTCCCTCCAGGATCTTTCACACAGCCTAACAGAGGATTGTATTTCTAGTCATGGCAGTGTCTACAGTACCTCCAGTTTATCAGTCCTGAGGAGTTTCTGGGTAGCAGTTGAACCGGGGACTGAAACCGGTGGACTTCCAGGAACAATGACAGGCGGCGTAGGCAGGATCTCAGTCGGGACTAAGCCAACTCCCGGTGTTACTGGTGTTAAGTAAGGAGCAAAGCTAATAGCCGTGTTCGTTCCTATTGTGGGACCCACTGGAAATGTGGGCTGCAAAAGGAAAACACAGACCAAGATGAAAAAAACCAACCCTTTAATCAAGAGCTTACTATCTGTCTTTTGCGTGTTCCTTCTGGCACTGATTCATTTTCTTAAGAAAAAAATTTCAAACAGCTGGCAAAACACACGGCATACTCTCTTCTTTTAATCACCTAACACATTCCAGTAGCATTCAAAGAACTGCCTTTGTAGCTCTATTATTGGAAAAGAGGCTGCCGATGCAAAGGAAGTCTTACTTTGAACCCGAATCTCTACGGAGGTCCAGCTTACATTGCAGGCTTATTTACACATCTAAAAGTAGAAATAACATCGACTTTATTGCTTTTTCTCAATACCTGTTTTCCTTGGGAAAACAGGCTATTTGTCAAAGTACCAGATTTCATAGGTGAAGCGTGATTAACTATATTAAAGCCATATTTCTAATAAGAGTATATATAATGAGCTCTTTGGCATGGAACTTCCATCTGTTTGCATGCTGTATTTTGCCACCTCCTGCAATTATATGTTGCTATGGCTCACACATCGAAAAACCTCACCTTTGTGAATGTTTGTGTGCTCAGCTGTCACCAGTGGCAAGCAGAATAAATATTATAATCTCAGCTGGACACAATATTTAGAAAGGGATTATTTAGGCTTAGCTAGAGTTCATCTTACGAAAAAATTTGATTGGAAGGAATGATATGTCTAAAAATCTGTTTCATGCCTTCCTACAGCAACTCAGTGAAGTCATGACCAGAAGAAAGAGCACTTGTGTGATGCTAAAACACAGCCTTACCAAGGCAGAATGGTGGGTTTGTTACCACCAGCTCCACGGGGGATGGAGGCAGAACATTGCCATAGTCAGACCACGGTCAGACCCGGAAAGTGCTTTAGTTCTGCAGAGCTGACGCTTACCCCAGAGAGCGAAGCTATAATTATAAATGAGGAAAAACTATGCGGAAAAACAGGCCGCATCTCAGATCAGCTTTGTCAGAAATTAAGTTCCCAAATAAGCTGGCAACTAGAAATGAACCACACAAGAGCAGAGCAGTAAGGAAAGACTTAAAAACACTTAACGAAGGAGGAGTGTCTTTCTCATCAAGGTGGCCTGCATAGTCTGTGTTTGAGAAGGGAAGCCAGCCATGCACAGTATGTAGAAAATACGCAAGAGAAAGCATAGGAGCTAGAAGGTTTATTTCTGTTTTGTTTTGGGTTTTTTTTTGTCTTTGGAACCAGTTACTAAATTATAAATGAATGTGAGTTAGTACCAAGAAGATGCTTTGAGCAGCAGATTTAGCCAGATACCCAACTGTACGGAAATGGCATCTACCTGCCCTAGAGAGTTAAAAGTGCATAATGCTCTGTTTTTATCAGAGATCAAAACTGCTTGATATCAAACAGCCCAGTTTATATGTCAAGTGCGAGCTAAATTCTTTAGAGCATAGTAATGAATATTTATACTAAACAATGGTTCAATTATGTTGAGGACAATATGTGTTATGTAAAATATAAGTAGCAGCTTTGTATCAGATATAATTTTAAGAATAAATCCACATGTCAAATGACTTCTGTGGAATTTTCTTTCACTTTTTATCCATTTGGTCAAGGCTGAGTCCTCTTAATTTGGCAATTTATGCGAGACAGAGAACTAAAACCCAGCACTTTTATCACAGCAATCAGTACAGAAGGCATTACGTCATGAAATTGTGAAGTTCAAATGATGAAATGAGTGAGTAGAAGAAAGTATAATTTCACCACTAATTTTTCTCATAATACTAAGAGGTAGAATCTATTACTTCATCAAAACTTTTTCTGGTGAAAACTCAAGCAGTAAAAAATCAGGAAATATCAAAACACATTATGCCAATACCAAGATATATTTTGATGAACACGTACCAGAAATTCAGGGACTCCTGACACCCAGTTTTTGTTCATGCCTCCCACCTTACAGCAGATATTTAAAGTGTAAAAACACATTCGAAAAAGGCATCTGGGGTGAGCTTCCTGTGACCAAATACAGATGTCTTCCTCTGAGATGCTTACACTTGGCTCCTATGTAGCCCATGGAAGGGCAAAGGCACTCAAAAAAACAAATCATCTAATTCGAATGCAGATGTCTGAAACAAGCCAAGCGAATAGTAATCAGAAGTGCCTACGTCTTTTGATAAACTATAGATGAACATTGGGAGCCCAACGCAGAAGTTGATGCCAACACTCCAGATGCCTCAAGTTAGAGAAAGAAATCCCACTCTAGTGGGATGCCTTACAGTAGGCATTCAGATTGATAAGACATCATTAGCAGCCATGTGTGAAAATTTTAATTCAGATTACTTGCCTAACCATGCTTTGGTAGTCTGGTACAATGAGGAGCTTGACTGCAAAGGCAGTCCAGAGCAAACTGATCATTTTAATGCATATCCAAAGATGCTGCTCATGCATGCAAGACTCGTTTTATGTCACCTTCTTGATTTGAAGTGTCCCAGGCACCATACGCATTACCTTAAGATAAAACACTGAGTTTGTAAAGTGCATGCACCAGCAATTCTCTGTCTTATTCTGGGACACTTCAGATTTCAAGAGAGTAAGAAAATGAGACCTAGAATGACATTAACCTTTGTTCCTGGTACTGGGATTAAGTACTATTTAAAGCCATTCAAACCCATAAACTCCTGGTAAACTTTGCAGTCCTACTCAAATAGCTTACTAGCAAATTATTACATAAATTTTCACCTCCAGAAGGATGATAGGTAAAAACCTTGCAAATCTAGACTAAACCTGACATGAACTGAATGAAGGTAAAAAAAAAAAAAAGGAAAAAAAATGCAAATTATTCTGGGATAAAATATATATCAAATGTACAGCAACACTCCTTTATATCTTCAAATGCAAATATAAATGAACATATCTCTAGCATCCCGGAAATACCTTAAGTCAACAGACAGGGACTATTTTTATTGATACTAGTTTAGAGAACTTTTGCAGGGCAATATGGTCTTCAACTTCAACTTTACTTACCATTAACACCATCAGAGAAATATACTTACCACTGGCTGTAGCGGTGTCCCTGGAAACATGAACTGCATTTGCTGGGCGAGCATCGCTGCTGCAGTTTTTTGTTGGATTAAGTTGTTCCTGCCATTGATTTCCAGTTGAGTTTTTAAATGTGTTGGTGGATGAAGGTACTTGCAGTTCTCCCTTGTACAACGACCCTGGAAAAAGAAGTCACACTAATTAGTCTGATGCTTTTGATGATAGTTTAGTGCCTTCGAGCAAAATATTACACGATAAACTAAGCAAGAACTAATGAAATATAGGGTGGTTCCTGGGAACTATGTAGCAGGCTGGGAGGAGCTGATGGCCTTGAGCTCTGCCTCAGCCCACTGCCTCTGATTGATCATTAAGGCTATTAGCCACAAAAAAAAGGAGAAAGACTTTGAAACAGCATTTTCACTGTTCAGTACAGATCCCTGCTATACAGTTAATACTCTGAGTACTATCCAGACTGCCTGAACTACCTCTCATGCTATCTTGGCTAGAGTATCTGGTGTTACCATAACATAAATGTTCTTTATGAATAATAAATCTAAACCTTCTTTAAGAGAAATGCAGCTTTTAAGTATGTTATATTAAAAAATAATTGTGTGTTCATGGCAGTAAGGATCTAAAGTGGCCACTCTCTGCTTGTGTTCTCTCATACATTCACCCTTATTCCAGTTCACTGCCTTCTCGCCTCCTGTTTTTATTACATCAGAACAACTTTGAACTATTTCCATTCAAGTATAACAGAACAGAAGTCAAGCTGGTACTTTTGCAGCCTAAATTTAGAAGCAGTGCGTGGAGCTAAATCTGAAGGTACACAGCAAAAGGAAAGCTCCTGATTAACCTGAAAGCAACAATTTTTAGACAGTTACGAGACAGTAAGAGACAATAAAAATATGGGTGGGCAATCACCTCTGAGGTGGCTTGTCCTGGAGGAGATGGACATGGAGCACACCTCTACAAGCACTGCATGCTGACCAAAACATAGGTAGAGCAGCATGAGAAACACTGATACATGTTCCCCCAGAAAGGGAAATCATGGGGTGCACCAGCAGGTTGTGTAGCTGCAGGGCAGGACCCGCTGAGATCAGAAGCTCCTCGATGACACAGCTCACAATCAGTCCCACAATTTTAAGAGCTGTGACCAGAGGACCTAGAGCATTAGTCAAACTGCATTTGACACACTCAACTTGTAGAAGGTAAGTTTCCAAATTGAGATGTTTTTAAAAAGTGCTTTTTAAAACTTTCCATTCACTGGCATAAGGGCTTTACAATTTGTAGCCAAGCAGGAATATCCTATAGCCAAGAAAACATTAATATCCCTATGCAAGAACATCACACAGTACACATGTACACTGACTCTGTGTATGCAAATGCACACACACACACTGCTACAAAACCTTCAACGTGCTTCAACGTGTTCGTCCCAGAACAACAGTGTTAATGCTATACTTTTTACTCAGACAGCGGAACACTGCTGATTCTGCCTCTAATCTGCTATAAGGATGTAATAACTACCTGCACCAGAGTGAGTTAAACGTGTTCAGGAAGGTTCTCCTGCACTGAGGCTGACAGGAATGCAAACAGCTATTTCCACACTATAAAACTATTGAGAACAGCCCTTTCCTGAAGCGCGCCCAGCCATTGCTCAGGAGCATGCTAAACAGCAGAGGCCAGAAGAGTTCAAGAAAGCTAAAAATTTAAGAAAAAAAAATGGTCTCGGCACTCAGGAGCACTCATTGGTGCTGTTTCAACCTGCTAGTAGTATAAATGCAGCCATTTTTAAGACATCGTGCCTTTCCTTCCGACTTCTGTTGTGCGAGTCACTAATGCTGCCTGGTTAACGAAGCACAAAAAAGGAATGTTACTTTGTCAGCTAGCATGAGCAGAACCAGAAATAGTCACGATTTGATGGACACAGAAGAAGGCTGGCTCTTCCATTCTGGGGGAACAAGGCCATCGCCTTCATAATGTTAAATTGGAGCATGCTCAGCATAGGCAATGAGCATACACTTGTGTGTTGGCTGATGAGGCCAACTTATTAAGACATTCTTAACCGAGATCTATTTAACCCTAACCGATTTTGTATATGAATGGTTCATATAGCAAATCTGAAAATTAAAACAGCAAAATCAAATCAAACTACCTGATGGAGATATCTACCTATGGTAACAAAAGTGCTCCTCAAATAAGGACTGAGAGCAACTCTCAACCACAGTGGCTTCTGAAGTACCTTAAGCCTGAAGAGTGCCTTCAGCCAGCCCTCCACACGCACCTCTGAAAGCACACGGCTACTATATACCATCACTTCAAGCTCTGCAAAGCAACCCACAGTGCACAAAAGATTGGTTATTTCAGAAAACTTTCCAAAATAATCCAACCATACAAAAATGTACTGTCCTCCCTAAACTTACTCATGTCTGTGCCTCATTTACTAGTTTTTTGAGCTCCTGGTTAGCAATGAACATACTATAAAAGAGCTGTGTAGCCCTGTTGCGCTACTATAGAAAGCATTATGAACAGATCAAGCCTTGTTGAAATTAAATGACCCAAAATAAACTGCAGTGGAATGAGCACTGAAAATAGTGAGCAGATTAATCCAGCCCTAGCTACTAAAATTAAATAAATTCTGAGACCAGCTTTCACTTTTTGGACCTAGAATGGTTGCAGGAAAATGCCTATAAGCAACTTCTTTTAACAACAAACTTTTTTAACAAAAGCTCCATATCCCTGTGAACTCCTGACAAGTTTAGTTTCAGAGAGGAACAGGGCTGATTCCCAACTACTATTCATTGCAAGAACAAAAAATTAAACTTGTAGTGTCATCTCACTCAAATGGGACCCTGGTTTTTTTTTCTTTATTAAAAAGCCAAATATGAAGTCCAAATGAGATGACAGTACAAATCAACCAAACAGCAGAACAGGCAACTGTACACAACATGCAGGGGCACTCAACGTGTTGGCTAGGTCAACGTCTACGATAAGACTCCACTTTGGATTCTTGCAAAAAAACTACTATGCTAACAGGCCACCTCATAACAAATACAGAGACAAAATCGAGCGCTTTAACTTTAGGATGCATCAGTATCGAGCCTCTGGAGGGAGGCTTGGTTCACCACAGCTCTTAAAAACACAGTAGTTCAGGAGCTGCTCCACATTCAGTCCCCCGGTGCATGGCGGCACAAACTCTGTCAGCAGGATGAGGCAGGCAGCGGGGGAAGTAATTGCTTCATACAACTTTTAATCTGCTCCCACATATGAGTCAGAGTCCTGAAACAGAGGGCGCAAACAGATTGGTTTGAAACCTGGTCCCTAGAAACTCCTGCCACCCATGAAGTGAAGGTTATCAACGAGCACATCAGAAGCTGTTGTGCACTTCCCATGTGAGTTCACCCAAAAAAATCACTTTCAATAAGCTGTTTCCTTATCTGCAATAGATACTAACGACGAACAGACATCAGATTAAATTCCCAGCACTCTGTAACTCCCCTCATCCTGCAAGGATGGTACCTACCTCTGACCTTTCAATTCTCTGCCTTTGTCCTCTACAACTAGCCTAGCCTAATGCATACGGCCACATTTCAGGCAGGTATTGGAAAGTTTTAGCTGAAAAACTACTTTTCTACTGCTAATTATCCAGACTGGGAACATGCTGTGGCTTGCGTCGGGGGTGTGCCACAGGCTTCATTCCAGTAAAGAAGTGGGGGAAGGAAAGGGTGCACCAAGGAGCTGGGAACAAAAGGGACTCCAACGCCCATCACCCAGGCACAGCAACGAGAAGCTCCACTTCTGCAGGGGCAATGGTCTTGGAAGCTGCTACCTGACCAGCTTAGCATCAAAACCACATCCCCTAACAAGCCATGTCACACCACTGATTTTCTTTTTTTTAAATCAATAGATTTCCCTATTAAGAAAAATAGGTAGTTTGCCTAAAATCAATGACACAAGACAGCCCACAGACTGGAGCACATTAAAAAGCTAGGTATTTGCTAAGAATTATAATTTTAAAATAAACAAAATGAGGCAGATGCAGAAGTAACACCCCCTAACTTTGCATATTAAAATACTAAGAACCCATTTCCTGTCTACAAGTTGTATGGCCACATCTCTGTCTTGAATATTTTACAAATCCACAGCTTTCTTCAGTATTTTACTATTGCTCTAATAGTAACAACAGTAATAACAATTCATCCAGGCCCAGGCTGGGACTTGCTTATGCATAATAATGAGTTAGTTTTTACTTATTAAAATTAACTTTATCTTTCATACAAATAAGATGTTTGAATTAACAAAAAAAGGGGGCAAAACAATGTTTCTTCTATCTTTTATCTCTTAAGCTGAGAATGAACTAATGCATCCACAACCATTTTGCTCAGGTACCGAATTCTGCTTTTAAGATGGGGGTCAATACATATTCTTAGCATGCTTATCATAAAAGTCCCACTAGTAAATCTAACAGATCCAATCTATACAGTCAATCCAAAACTGCTCTAAGACACTTTTCTGCAGCGCAGTGTGGTGGGGTTTTATTGGCAAGAGGAGAGGCTAATCCAGGTTGGAAGGGACCTCAAGAGATTCCCAGTCCAGTCTGCTTAGAGCAGGGTCAGCCCTGGGGTCAGCCCAGGTTGCTCCAGCTGGGTCTTGGAAAGCTCCATGGGTAGAGCCTGCACAACCTCTCTGTGCAGTCTGATCTACTGCTTGGCTGTCCTAATGATGATGATTTTCCTTATGTTCAGCCTCAACCTGTCTATTTCAGGCTTACGCCAGCTGCCTCGTGTCCTCCCACCATGCACAGCTATGAGGAGCTGGGCTGCACCTTTGGACAACCTCCTTGTCCTTGAAGGCTGCTCTTACAGGAGGAGCATCACCATGCAATGTTGCCATGTTGTCTTCTGTTAGTGTGCCTGTCTCAGGTTTAAACCCTGAGGGATACATGTTAGGTTTTTAAACCATCCCAGCTAATTTAAGACTCCCTCTATGCTTTACCTCATACTTTGGTGTCATGGTTTAACCCCAGCCAGCAACCAAGCACCATGCAGCTGCTCACTCACTTCCCCCCCAACCCAGTGGGATGGGGGAGAGAATCAGGAAAAAAAGGCAAAACTCATGGGTTGAGGTAAGAACAGTTTAATAGGACAGAAAGGAAGAAAATAATAATGATAATAAAATGACAATGACAATAATAATAAAAGAATTAGAATATACAAAACAAGTGATGCACAATGCAATTGCTCACCACTCCCCAACTGATGTCCAGTTAGTCACCAAGAAGTGAACTGCCCTCCCCAGCCAACTCCCCCCCAGTATATATACTGGACATGACATCACATGGTATGGAATACCCTGTTGGCCACTTTGGGTCAGCTGTCCTGGCTGTGTCCCCTCCCAACTTCTTGTGCTCCTCCAGCCTTCTTGCTGGCTGGGCATGAGAAGCTGAAAAATCCTTGGCTTTAGACTAAACACTACTTAGCAACAACTGAAAACATCAGTGTGTTACCAACATTCTTCTCACACTAAATCCAAGACATAACACTATACCAGCTACTAGAAAGAAGACTCTATCCCAAGCGAAACCAGGACATTTGGGAAGGTAGCAGCCATGGTTACCTGCCATCCTATCAAAGCAGCAGTGTTATCCACTATAAATAATTTGATTGGTTTGATGTTTTCCTTAAATAGCTGAAATCGGTAAAGTCCAGCTTGAAGCTGAGCATACAAATCCAAAGTTAATTGAGGCCATTTTTTGATACTATTAGTGGGAAATAACAGAGCATGCCTCCCCCACCTCACAGCATTGCCTAACATCTGACATGGGACACCCCATCACCTTTAAAAGACAGGTTATCCGATGAGGAGTAGGAACAGGGAGGTCTGCTTCCTTGCAGACATCTGTCCATTGTTCCTAACCTCGCGCCCCAGGGTGCTTCCAGGTCCCGTTCCCCCCCACTTCTGACCTCCCTAAACTCCCAGCTTCCTCCTGTACCCCATCTCCCTCATTCCTCCTCCACCAGAATACCCTCCCACTTCTCGTAACTATAGACCCGGAAACAACTCACATGATAAATACAACTTGCTCGAGCTATGCACGTCCTGAAGGGCCAGCCAAAATGTGCATGCGGCTGGCAGACCACGCTCGGGAGTGGCTCAGTGCACGCTCTAGCCTTTCCCTTAACAGGGTAGTAATTTGGATCTCTCTCTTCTCCCCAGACACTGATTTTTTACATAACCAGTAAGAATTGTGCAATATGTCTGAGATGTCTGCTTCTAGCAGCTTGGAATTGGCCAGGGTGTTCAAAAGTTACTAGGGTGTGAGGATGATACTGGCAAAAATATGGATAGTGCAATTATGCAAAACGTGTTTCCTTAAGAAAACAAGTTAAAACTAACAAATGCAGATGAAATTGTATGATCTCTCAGGATTAAATATGAGTCTTATGGGGAAAAAAAAAAGAAAAAAGACCTCCAAGACATGAATGGCTTTAGAAGGCATCTGAGCAACTGGTTCTACAGGGGCAAAAAGATTTTCTGGTTTCCAGCTAGACGCTCTGAGATCCAAACATTTGCTGCAGTCAGAAAAGACACACCACAAAAAAAAAAAATTTTTAAAGAAAAAGGTAATAATCACCTGATGCCACAACCACCTCTCCTACTGGAAGAAAAATAATGCAATTTTCTGTAACATGCAGCTTCAGCAAACTTGCACATGCTTGTAAAGATCAGATCACATTTTAATAAACTAATGCACTTGCAACTGTGGGCATGCTGGTTAGCTAGATGTCACCTGCTTCATATTGATATTAGATACCTGCAGATATTACATACTGTTCAAACCTTGGCAGGGGAAGAGCTAGCACAGGCCACTGTCTGGGGCGGTGGCAGCACACAGCGAGAATAGCCACAGAGACAGCAGTGTCAGCAGCTGTGGAGGTACCTAAGCCTTAAATACTCCTCTGGAAGAGTTTCTGACAAGAGCAGAAATCTCTGGGATTCCTCCTCATAAGCCCCTTAAAAAATTCTGGCTGGGAATGTGTGTGGCCTCACCCAATCAATTTAACAATTTCATTGCTGCATAAATCAGGAACTTCTCAATTCCAGTAATCCCGAGCTCCCTGCAGCTAAAAATAGACCCAGTTAATAGGAGGGCAGGGTATTTTGAGATACTTAAGCTTCTGCTCCTGTCCATAGACAGCCACACTAACTCTACTACCCCAAAACATCCAGTTCATATGTTATTTTTCAAATGCAGAAATACCAAAAAGGAAACAAAAAGATCTAAAGAAAACACTGTGTATTCATATGCAGACAGGGATGATTCCTCTTGTTCTACAGGACTTGCATTTATGCATTTCCCTATATATTTTAGTACATGAGAGCTCAATCACCAAGAGCACTTTCAACACTCGTGGAAAACCACTAGAGTTCAGATTGGACTGAGTTAAAAAGTATTTTCCATCTAGCACCACAATGTGGGAATTCAATTTTCCTATGCAGGCCTATCTGCTTCTTAACTTGTCTTGGAAAGTAAAAAAACAGATACCACACCTCCATTAAAGTATTCCCTTTGCACTTGCTGTGAATATGAACCATCTCACACAATCTGTAGGACTACACATGCCCATAGAGTTAAGCATATGTGCAAGGACATAAGGGATTTAGTTAAGCCTTAAGAATGACTAGTCACAGATTTTTAGAAATGTAACTTTGCATTTTATTTCTTCCTTAAGGTATACAAAGAAGCTTCAAATGTGGGGTTTTTTTAATTTTGCGTAAATTCAGATCCAGAGTATGTTGACTTTCAAATATGCATGCTTATGAAAGCATGATTCCTTTAGCCTAAGTAGAATCATATCTACTTTTATAGAAAAAAATGGAGATCGGAATAAGATCCCTTATCTTGAAAATGAGACATACTTGAACTATTTGAGAAAAAGAAAAATAATTTCAAGAGGACCAAACAGTATTAGTAACAGAAATATTAAGCTTTTGATGGAGAGTTCAAATGTCTCAAACTTCACTTCTTCCCATACACCTTACCGCCACAAAGACCTAAAGGAAAAATTGTATTTCAAAAAACCACAAGTAACTCTTGTATTATACTTGAAATATTTCAGCTGTTGGATCTGTTTTCCTGGGGAAAAAAAAAAAAAACCACCAAACCAAACAAAAAACACCAACAAAAACAACTTAGAAACTTCGTTGAGAAATTAATTCTTTATTTCCAAAGCCACCTTGCAAGTCCGCCCACTGTAGTTAGTGAGGGTGCATACATATTTATACACACCTACACACTTCCGTTTCAAGAAAAAGTAGAAGGCAAATTCACTTTCTTAAAGTAGAAAAGGAAAAGAGGCAAAAAATTCTCAGGTGACTTCAGCTTGATTTACTTTCCAACAAGCTAAGAAAACCATCAGCTGCTCTTCTAATGATTTCAATTATTTGTAAGAAACTAAAAGCTGGTAAAATAAAAATGATCATTTTATTCATAAAGTTAGAGAGCAAGAACTGCCTGTAACCAACAGAAAAAAATAGAAAAATATTGAAGAAAAATGGAAGTCTTACAAAAAAATGGAATGTCTAAATGATGTAAGAGTCTTAACACTAAAGACTTAATAGGAGATATTTATTTAAATGGAAAAAGACAAAATGTTCTACTGAAGAGCACATTTGCAATGCACAGAGCTCTGAGTCTCTCAAGATGCTCTTTCAAACAAATGTTGAGAAGGATGGCTATAGAGAATGGTTTAATAATTTGCCTTGCAATATCAAGGGAAGTGTACTCGATATTAAATTGCTCAGAAGAGAAAGAACTCATGCAGATATTGCAGATGCCAAAAAAAAAAGATGCTTATGAAATTGTAAGCCATTTGACAAACAACCTCGAGATTAACAAATAAGACAAAGCAAATTCAGACAAAGAAACAACAGTCTAAACTAACACCGATTTATTTTATTTCTGTGTTTACTGCCTTGAAAATAATTTGAGAATAATAGGAAAATAAAGCTTATTTCTTTCCCCCACTGGCGCTCAAAATCTAAACCAGTTTTTTTTATCTTAGTTTTATGTTTGGCTACCAGTGTCAATCCGTACATCACAAGCAACTGTGGACAACCCTTGAAATAAATCTTGAATCTAATGCACAGAGGCAACTTTCACGGAACGAGAGGCAGCCAACGCATAGTATAGGGGAAGACCCCTATGGAACGTACATAAAGAAAGCAGAGGGAAGAGTGACCTCGTTTATTTAAAAATCCTCAAATGTGTGATTTCAGCTACATGGGTGGTGAGACTCTTCACAGGATGTGAACTTGCCTTGTGCAGGGCTCTAACAAACATACAGCTCCTTCCATGGAAGGACTAGATGCAGCCTGCCATGCGACTGAAGACGGGTTGCGGTAGCAGAGTGGTGATTTAAGCCTTCCAACTCTGCCCATTCAGAGAAGTCAATGTATTTGCAGATTCCTGCATTATAGAAAAAAAATGTCTAAAACCTTTATGGAATCTCACAATACATCAGTACACACACTTAACTGATGGCTGGGCAGCTTTAATGCACCCGTTCATCACAAGGATCGAGTGTTTTTTAATGGAAGACAGAAGAGAGCTGTGTAAATTGCAGGTGGGACCACCTGGTAACTCAAGGTGACACAGATTTTTTTGCTGGTAAACAACATACTCCACCATTAAGTTTAACTTGACTGAACTGTAAAAGAAGAAAAGAGCTTAGAAAGAGGCAGTTTTCTTCAACTTTTCTCAGTATCTCAAGAGTAGACAAAAATAGCCATTCCAGAAACAATGCCAGTAAAGGAAGGTAAATTGTTTGACTGCAGGTCAGCTGGCAAGAGAAAAGGCAACAGCAGTGCAGCAGAAGACCAAACAAGAAGACGGGCATGGCATGGTGCCGCTTCCTGATGTACCTCTTTCCTCACCTCCTTTACAGTTCCCATAAAAGCCTTCAAGCAGATGAATGCTGACTTTAATGCAAGCTTGCTCATATGAACAGGACTGAGATTAAACTCCCTTGGCTTGGAAACACCATTTTGCAGTGAAAAGGTAACCGAAGATAACTGCAGAACTGACAGTCAAGCCCTGAGACAACTTATTTCTCTCTCGGTGGCCTGCGAAGGAAAGCCACCACGACTCAGCACACGGACTACACGCTCCAACGTCCATACCACATGTCCTCCACCATAACCAGGTTAGAAAAGAAAGAACGAGTAGTGAGGACAGGTCTTTGCTGCTGGGACACCCATAAGCCCAAATGGTGAGCAGCCCAGCAAGGACCAGGCAATGGAGCGGTATGCTAACAATGGTTCCCTCAGCAATCCATCGTGAATGCCTCAAAAAACACCATAAAATCAGTTACATGGCATCAAAAAGGAGCAGGAGACATGGCTTGGCAGCAATGAGCCTGGCTAACCAGATCAGAAGGAAATGGGAGGAGAGCACTGTAAAACCGACCACGTTAGCTTCCCACAGCGGGTCAGCTGCCCAAAGGAGCTGGCGTGGTATAACCGCAGCCAGCAACTCAGCACCACGCAGCTGCTCACTCACTTCCCCCCCACACCCAGTGGGATGGGGGAGAGAATCAGGAAAAAAAGGCAAAACTCATGGGTTGAGGTAAGAACAGTTTAATAGGACAGAAAGGAAGAAAATAATAATGATAATAAAATGACAATGACAATAATAATAAAAGAATTAGAATATACAAAACAAGTGATGCACAATGCAATTGCTCACCACTCCCCAACTGATGTCCAGTTAGTCACCAAGAAGTGAACTGCCCTCCCCAGCCAACTCCCCCCCAGTATATATACTGGACATGACATCACATGGTATGGAATACCCTGTTGGCCAGTTTGGGTCAGCTGTCCTGGCTGTGTCCCCTCCCAACTTCTTGTGCTCCTCCAGCCTTCTTGCTGGCTGGGCATGAGAAGCTGAAAAATCCTTGACTTAGTCTAAACATTACTTAGCAACAACTGAAAACATCAGTGTGTTATCAACGTTCTTATACTGAATCCAAGACATAACACTATACCAGCTACTAGAAAGAAAATTAACTCTATCCCAAGCGAAACCAGGACAGAAGCCTTGAGAAGAAGCTTCATTAGAGAGTTGCAGTGAATCAAAAGAGATTTGGAAAAGGCCCATTATTTGGAAGAATCCCACCATATGGAAAAGGTCATCAGCACAATGCAGCAAGCCCCTTACGTACCAAGGGACCTCACCGGTGTGCTACAGAGAAGGGCAGACCTAACGGACCGGTAGCAAGCGACCACCTTGGCCATCAGCGTGCCATAACCCCCAGCTCTGGAGCTGGATACCCAGCAGCCATGAACTACTATGGGGGTGACCTGATCTGCCATCAGCGAGTCCCTCTGCCGCACCTTGCTGGGATGCTTTCACCCCAGGCCACCCTGTACCTGTGTGTGCACCAAACAACACGCCAGGGCTCCCAGTCCAGCTGGGGCTGGCTGGGCCTCTTCCCTGTTGGGGATTTTGCACTTTCTTGGCCAATCAATTTCCAAAAAAAAGGAAAAACCAAGGGCTGAGTTAAATACACAAATTACTGAGAACACCTTATGTAATTGCAGAGGTGAAAAGTACACTGTCTTGTCCCTCTGCACATGAGGAATGTTCACCCACCCTCAGCAGCAGCGCTGGAACTGCAGCTGCATTATTAACAAATCATCCGCTTTGCTGCCAGGATGAGCCAGCAAGGGCTGGAGTCTGACAGCAGCTCTCAACTCACTGGAAAGTTGCTGAAAACACACAGAAAATTCTCGGTGTTTTAGAAATTCCATGTATTTGGAACTGCACTAAAAAGTGCAAATTAAAAAACTCCTAAAAATGAAAATATAGTTCATTTCCAAAGAAGAATCACATGTAAAATCCCTCGTACTATCTATAACCACATGAGAAGCGGCAAACAAATTATCAAGATGAAATGACACCGTATCACTATGGGACCACCTACAGAGAGCAACCAAGTGTGCCTAACCTGAAAAGCAAAAGGTAAGCAGACACCTTTCCTAGCCTTTTCTATACCCAGTCCATGCTCCTCCTCTTCTAGGAATTGTTTTTTTAAGATCAGTAGTACGTTTCTGTTTCTATCTTTTCTTGCAGTTTGACACACCTCGGATTTCCCTCTTCAGGGAACGGAGAAACCAGCACTACTAGTAGGAGGGGCAGTGAGATCCCTGCCCCGAAGCAGCAGGACATGAGAGTTATCAGTGANGGCAAGAGGTCCAGAAATTCAAGCAAGAGGAAAGAATGAAGCCCTGGCATCCCAGTAATCCCAAACCCCCCTCTTCTTTTTGCTGAAGGGCTATCTGTCCCCCTCCACCTAGTATTAGGAAGCTTCCAGAAGATCTAGCAAAAATAGCAAGCAGTATAATGCAGTTACATTTATCTCAAATGGTAGCTTACAGAATTAGGCAGCTAAATCACGGTCATGAGAAAAGATAAGACACATTAGGATGTCTTATAACCTTCCTTGAATGCTATATTCATCTAAGTACTAGAATATGTGATTGTGGTCTTGAGAGTGCTTATACCTTCTCAATACTATGTTGGAGAAGCAGATAATTATTCTCTTCCTTAAGACAGATTCAGCACTGACTAGATAAAATTCTAGGTTAATCTCAAATTAAAATACTGCCTCTGGGTTTTCCAAGGCACATATATCCATGACTTTCAGGGGAACGCAGGGAACGCACACACCAGATTCCCTACCATTTATTATACCGCAGTGACATTGTCAGTGTGTTCCGATATCAATGGTAGCTGCATTCATCAGTCATAAGTAGATGCAGTGATACCAACCTCAATTACATGACTGCATCTATTTTACACACCCTTCTTTCCCAGACAGCAAACAGGCAGTCGAATGGTACTTCTTTTAACCCTGACAGTCAGCGGGTAGTAGTACTCTCACGCACATTTATCTATCTCTTGGCCTGAATGCAACATACTCACTTCCTTTGGGGCCTATCCATAGGGCTGGCTCTATAGGATCACATTAGGAATGGCTCTGTTAAAATTATTAATGGATTTCTTGGTCGTCTTGTGAGACTAGACAGCATTACTCCCACTCTACATAGAATAAGGGGAGACCAAATATGGTTAAAGAGCTGAGAAGCGCCTGCATTTTTTGGCTGCAGATCTCTGCCCTCCTTCCACTCTGCTGTTGCATCCACGTGGCACACGCAGGTACTTCCCTGGACTCCTACTCCTCTTGGGTTTTGAGAGTCCAACCACCTAAGGGCTAGCGGTGAAGCTGCCAGTTTTGGGGACTCACTCACTGGTCTCCAGAGAAGCAGTGAATGCCTGACCAGGAGGCCACCTCCTGCCAACTCTGCCACTGCCTGCCTCACTTGCTGCACCAGCACCCTCTGGATGGCAACCTGATTCCCTCCGCATGCCATCCCCTCTCCAGAAAGCTGTCTGTGACATGCACACACCGAGGCAGAGTCAAATACGATGCTGGAAGAGAGTACTTACCAACATTACCTCAACAGCACATCTCTGACACGTCTTCCTCAACTCTTGGCTCCCACCCAGCGTTCCCAGAGTTCCCACCTGGGCGAACTCCCACCTTGACCCAGCTTTCATCTTCCTCTGCCTCTCCTCGCCTTCAGCATTGCCTCTTCCCCACTCCCAGCACCAACACCTGACACCAGACGGAGCAAACGCAGAGAGCACTGTGGCTCAGCCCTCGATCTGAAGCCAGCTCAGTGCGCATGGAGCCCATCTGACCTGCACACCAGCCAGCACATGGCCTCTGCTAGGCATGCATAGATGGCGAGTTTTCACACTTACAAAATGACCAAATTTGGGTGAAAAATAGCATAAGGCAAATTACTGGTATCAGAGCAACCCTTCTGCTGCTACATCTCAAGGTTCAGCTGTAAACAATGAGAAATCAAGTTTATTACTGAACCAGTTTTAAGAAACAAGAAGGAAAAACAAGGTATTTGCGTCTCAGCTGTTTCTCGAAAATGGTTAAAGTGTTTCACCAAAACTTTAAACAAACACTCCAAGTCAGTCACTCATATGTTTCATCCCATATAATTGCATTTTGAGAGATTTACAAACCACAGAAAAGGAAGGTATTATTTGGAAAGTGGTGGGCAAGATTAAATCCAGGTGATGATGATGGCACACTGTTGGTAATAAAACACTCATCCATGCCTCGTCAACACACCCGACCAAAGGCTGATGATCGCAGGAACTCCAAGCACTTATGGAGAAATAAAAGTATTTAAATGCAATGACAGTAAACAAAACATTCAGTAACATATTAAAAATGAAATCTGCTGGACCATTTGTCCAGAAATACTTCAATACAAGCAGTCATTACACATCCCAGCTGATGCACTCCACAGACAGAATAAAGAGTTACTGAACAGCATTTTGGAGAATATAACATCTAAAAGCATATAAGTGTCATTTAAAGGCAAACTCTTTGTTATATTTCAAATTGCATCGAAAGGGATTGTGTACTGGTGTACAAAGTCTTCCCTGTGTCACAGCACAGCCCTGATGATCTATGCAGAACGAAAAAAAAAGTCACGACCATTTGACTTGAACACGGACTTATCTAGTTTGTTTTCTTCGGCATTTTGAAGATGACACCCTCCCACCCTAACTCTTAGCAGGTAAAAGAAGTTCACCAAGTACTGACAGGCTATTACAAGACTTACTATAAAAACGTGCAAATGCACTTGGATAAAGGAACTACCTTTGTGACTTGCTCTTCCTTCCCCTTAAAGTTTCTACAGGAGACAAGCAGGCTCTCCTGCAACAGTGACAAACTGACTGGTTTCCTTGTCTATCTCCTGGAAGCTTTCACAGGTTTGGCACCACTCTCATCTGTTTCTCGGGAGAACCTAACACAGGGTCTGAAATACTGTTCTCCAAACAGGAACCAAAGGACCACGTAATTTATGACTTTATTTTGTGGGTAAAGTGTTTTCACTGCCTGCACCTTATCTGAGCAGCAGTCACAAGATGGAGATTCCCATCAGATGCCTTTTTGTCAAATGCTCCCCTTTGTTTGCATGCCAAGGAGGAAGAGGCAGGATGTGGTCAGAAGCCAAGTGCACAGCCAAATCTTCCATCACCGCTTTTTCTGCCAAAGTAGCAACAACAACCAAGTGAGAAACTCTAGGTGAAGATTACACCACCTGTGCTTCACAGACCTTCTCCCTCTCTGCTCCCAAGCAGGAGTGGAGAGAACAAAAGCGCTGAGAACTTTCCTCTTGGAGCAGGAAGGAGAAGACCACAACCACCAAGTCCGCAAAACTGCACACAGACTTTAAGAAGGCATCCTGCTCATCACCTGGCCTGGCAGCACCGCTGAACCGTGTCTTCATCATTCCCAGGAGAATCAGTCATCACAGCTACATTGCAGGACTTTGGTTTAAATATTCTTTATAAATGTCACAAGGCTGAATAACATATTAAACTATAACTCCACAAACCAAAACAAAGTTTTATGGAAGAAAAAAATGCATAATGATCTCATGCTTTTCACAAGAGTGGCTCTTCCACAGCCAGGAACCATGAAGTATTTGTTTCTATTTTCTATTTTTATTTGTCTGATACGCACATCGTAAAGTTATTACAATTGCCGTGGCATGTCAAATTCAATCTGAGGGACATTCAGGTTAAAATGTGGTATGGTATGAAATGTTAATCATAATTGAAACAATCTTGATTCAGATTTTTCAAAAAGCCTTTGTAATTGCAGACAGTCTGGAAAAGTATTTAAATGGCCAAATCAATGTTTTTTCCCATCCTGCTGCTTTTCAGTGAAGAAAATTTGTGATGGATGAGTACCATTCATCAGGAGAAATAGTCAAAATATGAGATCACTAACCAGCATCTAGACAGGGATTAACCAACTCCCTTGTTTAATCATTGGGGATTCAGTGTCTGGATAGAGAAAGGGCAGGAGGGAGTTTAGAAGATTCTACAAATTTAACACTAACATATTAAAAACATTTTAAAACATTTTAACCAGCCTGTAGTACCTAGCAATATTCATCATGGGTTTCCAGCACAGCAGAAAGGACTCTCTCAACCAGCAGTGACCACATGAAGGTTGCCGTATGTAGCACTAAGAGCTATTTTGCCATGTTAGCAAGCCAAAGACTAGAGTTAGGTCTTCTTTGTCAAATGTAATGTAAAATCATGCCCAAAAGATACAACTCCTGATACAAGCCATCATTTACCTCCTACCACTCATTCACAAGGCAGCTTACAAAACATCACTCTTCAGGCTACTAAATCCCCATGCTATACTACTTAGTAAATATATAAAACAATAAAAGCAAAAAGAAAGATCTACTTTCAAAGATGTTTTCACATCTTCAGGCCAGCCTTGAGGGCACATAAGCTGCTCTGTAGGGGTAAGTATCAGGGTACCAACAAACACAGCATGGGAACCTAAAAGTCGTTAGGAATCCTCTGGAAGACCTATGAACCAGATGGAGCATCTTCATATGAGGGCAAAACTCTGACCCTAGGCACTGCCAAATAGATCGCAAACACACAGGTAAAAGATGCAGGAGGTTGGAAGGACTGCAGTCATCTCCCCTCATCTGTAGGCAAGCCACACGCTACAGGACTATATATACAGGGACAGGATTATATATACAGGGAGATCAACCATGTACAAAATGTGAGATTTTCATAAGGGTACCTCTACACCTCTAAAGATAAGGCCTCTGATGCAGAGATTGCTTTGGAGACGAGTTAAACACGAATGCACCCCAAGCATGTCATTATTAGCTTTACAATTATGTAGTTCCATTTGTTTCGGTAGATTTTTAGATACCTTAAAAGCAGACTGATTAGAAGTATCTTGCCTTCCTACAGCACATCATGTGGAATATAGTAAATAAACTTAAATCTTCCTTGGCAAGTAGAAAGGAGACACTGCCAATGGGGAAAACGTATTTTAATGAATTTTAAATTGACATTAAGACTACAGCAGCACTGTTAACATTTTTAAAGAAAATTGTCTCCTCCAGTAGATGTCACCGGGATTTTTATTTATTTTACTTTGCCATCCCACTCTGAAAGCCCAGCGTTTCATCAGCAAGTACTTATCCGACTTCTCAGCAATGGTAGTCCCAGTCTCAAAGTTTCAGTGAATAAAGAATGTCAAATTAGCTTTAAATGTCAACTCTGCTTTGAGAAGAAGAAACACAGTGCATTTTAAAGGTATCAAGGCCTCAATGGAAGGTTCATCATCTGTACAGCCACCCACCATACTGTAGACCATGCTTTATTAAGTTTTCCCATGCTATAATCTTAAGAACAATGCAACAGAGAAACAGGAAAGAATGGGGATTCATGCCTGAAGGACTCCGTTGGCTGGTTGTATTTAGCAAATAAAATGTTCAGTTTCAACTAGTTAAGGAAAATTTGATTAGCATATCATAGCAAAACCAAAGAAAAGGTAAGAGCTATGAAAAACCTTTTCAAACATCAAACAGAAATTAAATAAGCTTATAAATAGAGTTGCCTGCAAGCAAACAATTTCTGGAATGTACTGGGGAAAGCAAAGGAGAATCCCACAACAAAGGAGATTGCAAAAGCCAACCCAGTTTAACAAGTGGAATTACCAGTTTGGAGACTACAGGAAAAACATGCAAAAACACCAGCAAGTCTGATACAAAGAACTTTTCTCAGCATTTAACAAAACCCCCAACATAAAGGACAATCACTAGGTAATTAAACATGGCTCTTTGGAAATATAAAGCCTTACACAGAGTTGTTAACTACTCACAGAGTACTAGAATTAATGAGGAACTGAAGGTCTCTCAGAGTAAAGCTGAACAGTTTCAGATACATGTGACCACAGTTGGAAAATGTTAAAGCTATTTCAGTACCAGACAACAATTTATATATCATCAAAATATAACATGTATTTCTTGCAGACACACAAAGAGCTGATAACCTATGAAGACCTCTAAAACATAATTCTAATGCTTTAAATTTACCTTTTATGCTTAGTATTAAAAACAAACTCACACACACACTAGCCCCTAGATGTACAATGAGGTATTTTTCACATCTCTCTGACTGCAGCCACAAGGACGATGACAACCCTGCTATCATGGAAACTTGATGGCTACCACTTGTCTCCAACATTCAAAAACACCCCACAACCCCCCTGATGCTGTAGGGCAGTATGGGTAACTAAGCATTCTCCAGTCTGGGAATGACAGAGTAGTTTTGCAACATTTCTCCGTGCCTGTGCATGGCCCAAGCAGGCACCATGGCTCATGGATCCAAGCAGCGAGATGTCTACGGAGGCTGATGGAGTCCCTCAGTTGTTGGACACCACGCGGTACTCCACAGCAATATTCAGTGCCCCCGGTTCCCATTGCCTCTTCCCACACAGACAGAGGGATTATGCAGGATGGCTCTGAGTAGCTGCACTGGGAGGTGTGGGATTGCTGGTGCTGTCCACAAGCCAACACCCATCTCTGAGGTCTCAGAAGAAAAGAAAACAAAGAACCCTATCCAATCCAACCCAATGCAACCCCCCCAACCTTAGCACTGGCAGATCCCACAAAACATGGCGTGGGCAAGCCTGAGCTTGTGTGTCCAAATAATTAGCCACACATAAGCACCTATTTAATGGTCTTCAGATAAACATCATCTTACCTTTGGAAAGGTAACTTACATATAAAACAAACTGCATCCGGTCTTTCATTTTGCTCATGTTCATGAACAGAATAAGGGCTAACACTAATATTCCTACCTCTCTTCAGCTGCCCTATAGTTGGAAAAAATAAATTCATATTCCAGAAGCTTAAACTTTTCTTTGTTTAACCCAAAATAAAAATACACGTTGGCATTCCTTAAAATGAAAGTACTTCAAGGGCAGTGGAGTCAGATAAAAATATATTGCCTGTTGGCTAGTTCACCATCACCGGATAAGTGAAAACTGCTATTCCAAGTAACCACAGCCAGGAACTATTTAGGACAGATATTCAGCCAACTTTAACTCCTGAGCAACAAGTCAACAAAGCGCAGTATGTGTAAATGCTCTGACAATTTACAACATAAAAATAAGGGTCAAGGTTTTCAAAATTTCTAGCTCCTTTTAAAAATATAAAAAAGAACGTATAGGTAGAAAGTGAATGCATCAAATGATAAAATTTAAAAAAACAGTAAGGGAAAAACACTAATCTTGGGGAAAACAATTAAATCAGATGACAGTGCACTTAATTACAAAATCAGTTCTCATGATTAAATGGTTAAAAGTATAGTGAAAATAAAGTAAAAGTCTAACTTCAATGTCCAAATGTACAAATTGGTAGGAAATTCTGTGAACACAAATTCTAATCTCAAGAAACCCTTCACCTTTACATATGGCCAGATAAACAGGTAAAATTAATGCCCAGGAATCTTAAGGGACCTCACTCCAAGGCTATCATCGTAAAACCATCTTCATTAGTCCACTGTCATTAATAACAGTATTTCTATGACTCCCAGTCAAGTCTGGGCTCACTGCAGCATACCACAAACCTGTTACTGACTTTAGTGGTATATGAATTAGGAATACAAAAAAAAAAAAGAACTTTATAAGGTAATAGAGCTCACATTTCTATGTCTGCTGCTTAAAAAAAACAACAAAAAAAACCCAAAAAACCAGTAACTTTTATTATTCTACATATTAAAAGGAAAAAATATTTAAGTATAAAAAGTAATGTTAAAACACAGAAGTTTCAAAAAGAAGATTTAAGAGGTTGTAGTTGCAGGCCCTTAAAGTTTTGCTAAACTGACTTTTTATTAAAACATTTATCATCTACAGTTTTGATAAGGTATTATGGAATTCAGAACCCTCACTGCAGTTCTCTCCTATTCCCCTTCCCAAAAAGTGGCAACAACAACTACCAAGTCTTGGGCAGATTTTGTTCCCCTTTGGCACCCCTTTTTTCCCCTCCAGAGCGCAAGCTGGGGTAGCTTCCCTCTTTCCCTGCTGTTGGGGTCTGCAGCTCTTCTCCTCAAACATCCAGACTTTCTGCAAGTTGCACACTTCATTGCAACACACACTTACTGCCTCTGCGCTCTGCAGAAGGTTACAATTAGGAACACTTCTGTAATTACTTAGATGAGCTGTTGTACACCTCTGAATTTGTCTTCGTACTCTGAAGAACAAACCACAGACTCTGCTTCTCCAGAGCCACTGCAGCTGCATAGAAGTAAATAAAGAAAAATCACTTTTTCTGACAAATGATTCAGCGTTTAAGAAAATAAAACCAGCTGTACTGTGTTAGACCAAGGTCCATGCAGGCCCAGTATCCTGTTTCCAAAAGCAGTCAGCAGCAGATGCCTAGGGAGTAGTATAAGAACAAGGAAACCATTTAATGATATATATTGAAAATATTTTTCACATATCCTTGATGGAAAACAGAGATGGAATTTTGACAGAAGAGGGGAAAAAAAGCAAAAGAAAACAAAGAGGCCAACACACACACCACCTTTGCAAAAGCATGAAACATTCCTCAAAATAAAAAAGACAAATAAGGGGAAGATAAATCTGTAAGATTTCCTTTTTTTTTTTTTTTTTTAAAAAGAAGCCCGCACAAGCAAGAAAAAAAACAAAATCTCACTTGCTATTCACAGAAACAGCGTAAGCACATACCAATGCACATCACTGGCCAGATAATTCTTAAGAACCCTTGACTATGAGTGTCAATGGTTTTTCCCTTGCAAAACGGTCCTCATGGAAACCTAGAGGTAGGGATTCATGTCGTGATATCACAGCTGAGAGCTCCCAAAGTATTTAAATTAATGGATTCATAAATACAGCTTCAAAAAGTATATACCTCAGAGGGAAAGCCTGTTCCACTTAATTCCCCAGGCAGAGAAACAACCATTAAGGCACCATACAGGAAACAGGCAAAATAGGCTGTGCTTAGAAAGTTACAGAAAATGTGGGGACAGTGAAATGCCCCATGAAATCAACTAGAGGTTTACAATTGGCTTAGTTGGACATGGGATCAGTCCCAGGAGAAGTCACCCATGGGGACATAGGCTGGAGGGGCTATGAAGTCACAGATGCAGAAGCCAACCGCTTTGATTACACTGTTACGCTTCCTATCTCTGGGACACCAGATCTGTGTTTTTCAGAAGCTCCAGATAAGCTAATGCAATGTGCCGATGACTCAAGCTTGTTTGGCAATGGGAAGAGAGAAGAATCAGGGTACAACAAGATGATGACCTTGAAATCTAGAGAACGAAGACCAGTATGAAAGAACAAAGTATTTCTAGCCCCACACATCAGTGCACACAGATAGAAAGATGTTTAGCTGTACCCTGGGGATGGAGCTGGCTGCTGCAGAGAACATCATGGATGCTTTGATCAACCACTGACTGACAGTGGAGACACGGGTGTGACAAACCATGGAAGAGGCAACCACAGCCCCAAGGATATATCAAACAAGGATCATCTAGGAACAGCAGCAAGCTGCTGTGGCAAGGCTGCTTCTCTTGTGGCAAATCTCTACTTGCAATGCTGCGCATGCTTCTGGTCACCAACATCCAAATAAGATGGATTCAGCCTGGAGCAGGCACGGGCAAGGGCTGCCAAGGTGACTCAAGGAAAGGAAAGCCTGTCTTACAAGCAGAGAAATAGAACGTGGCAGGGTTTTTTGGCTGAGTGAAACAAAGGCTGAGAAGGGGTATGCCTGTTTCCAGCAAACGTCCCAGGAGAAGTTGGGGTGGCAGGGAGGGGTGCTGGGAAAGGGGAACAGGGTTGCTTCAGCTGCAGAGTAACAGTGGCATTCAGCTGAATGAAGGTGAACTGGTAGTGAATAAACCCACGCTGGAAATGAGAAAAATGCACATGAGAAGTGAAGCTATAGGAGAGTCTTCTGATGGAAGGAGAAAAAAATCCTTCCAAAAAACCCCACCCACGTTAAGTATGGAGATTAGTAAATAACTTTACTGAGGAGGTGAGGTGGCTGCCCATGATAAAAAACAGCACAGAAACATCTGACTTTCACAACTCCCTCAAAGCTATCTTTCTAACCTGTCATTAATAAAATAGGTATCTTCTAGTGTACTGGAATGGTACCGGGGATTCAGAAGCCCTTGCTCAATAAACCACTAATAAGCAAAGCACTTGAGTGGGCTCAAGTTCCCCCTGCCTCAGCAAAGCACTGAGCATAAAACACTGCAGCGGGATGCTTAAGGGAAAACCTTTGCTGAGCAGCAGGTGAGGCGAAGGAGATATATAGTAGATACCATATATATATATAATAGCTATCATACATATATATGATATTGTTATGGGTTTGTGTGGCACGGTTTTCCTTGGTGGCAGGGGAGGGGGGCTGCAGAGGTGGCCCTTTTAAGAAGCTACTAGAAGGTCCCCTGGCGCCAAAATGTCGGACCCGCCTCTGGGAGAACATATTTAAGAAGGGGAACTGGTAGTGTGGGGGTTGGGAAAC
>VYZV01027359.1:352870-386463 GCA_013401275.1 Pandion haliaetus | reverse complement strand
GTGCTTTGTTACCGGCCGAGCTGAAACCACAACAGGTATCTACTAAAAAATACAGAAACAATCAACCTCACTGGATTTCTGGGCCTCCGATTTCACACCGAAGAGCTGCGTTACAGGTAAAAATTAAAAAAGGCGAGGACAGAGCGCATCCAGATGTTACCATATACCTTTCAAGGGTCAGTTTTGATGACTAGTGAAAAACCTCAACAAAAGAGCACACTTTCCCACTCAGAAGTTAACAGAGAAGATTACATCATGCTTCTGCAGATACCCTAGCATGAAAACAAAAATACTGCGTGCTTGATAGGTTTTGAGAATCTTTGGCATGCCTTATTTTTAAAAAAGCTGGAAATGAAGTCTCACTCCCTGTGGGAGCAGACGTTAGTCTCTTCCAGTGGAAATCAGCACATGTAACCCACTCTCTGCAAAGCCTTCGGCACAGTGCTGGGCTGTAGGCACAGCTGCAAGGCAGCTAGGAGATGTCCCTCGCTCAAGGGGCTTTTCATGCAACCTGCCTCCACCTTGAGGACCTCAAATTTAAACACCTGGGCAAACAGCTCAAAAGTGAGATACCCAACTTTAGGCACTACATCCAGGGGACCTAAATTAACAACCTGTTTTTCCCCTGAGCATTGGATTCCAACTTACATTTCAACCACCAAGCTGCTAGAGGTAGACAAAGGTCCCTCCGTAAGTTTGGGTATGAATCTCTTCTCTGAGCTGTAGAAGCAATCTACGGTGCTCTTAATTCCTCTCAATTCTACTGCTTCACCCTAATCTACCATTTTTTTGGGTGTCAGGAACCCACAGGCTAACTACCATTGCGTCACAGGAGTGACTCTACGTCCAATGCATTCTGGGTCCACCAACTCTAGTGCACAGCACACGCTAAATATTCTGCATCTCTATATATATGTGGTCTATGCATTCATGGACTCCTAGGTGAATAATAAGTTGTGTTACAGATGCAACCTCTTCCAGATATTTTAAAATGCTTTATTTTTTTTGACAAGTGAGTATTGACAGGCATGCTCTATAATTCCAAGACACACTATAATTATCTGTAAATATGACCCAAAGCAGAGCTTGTGAGCACAAAAGTTTGTCTGTTTTTTTCCCAGCTATGTCAGGAGGTCTAATAGAAAGTATTGTCTCTCCTTACTAACCTTGAACAGCTTATTAATTTCTCCTGCTTCTAAAGGAAAAAGAATAAGTTAGAAAAAACACCCACAACAGTTACATCCCTTTCACAAAGGGGGAAACAAAGGGACAGAGACATTAAACAATTTGCTTCAAATAACACAGCCCATCATGTCAAAAGCCACCTTTTAAATAAATATTTTCCACTATCCAAGGTTATCTATTTGTTACCCAATAGAGGTCTACTGCAAAATGAGTGGTTACTATGACTTGTAGACTGAAGACTTACTATTTCAGCTCAAAAACAGGCAGATACAAGTATTTTGCAAGCAGAGGCGTGCTTAAATATATATATAGATTGGTATCTTCTGGTTTACCACTCACTAATTTTAAGATTGGTGTAAGAGAAAGCCATACCCATAGCAGATCTATAACTAAGAAAAGATTTAAAAATACCATAAATTTTACACAGATTCTTTAAGAGGTCTGCGCTGCATCATCAGACAAATGCAGCCTTATAAAGAAAGGCAGAAAAACATACCACATATAGGAAACTGTAATTAAATAAAATTTAAGCACATCCCTTCCACATTCTTTGGGGAAAAGAAAGCATGTTAAAGTTACTGATTTATCACAGAATGGTTTGGGTTGGAAGGGACCTTAAAGATCCTCTAGTTCCAACCCCCCTGCCATGGGCAGGGACACCTTCCACTAGACCAGGTTGCTCAAAGTCCCATCCAACCTGGCCTTGAATGTTTCCAGGAATGGGCATATTTGTATTGATAATTTATAGTTATCTGTTTAAACTGGGGTCTTAACTGCACACAGTAAGCACATAAGAAATGCAAAGTCAAAAAAATAGCAACCTAATCAATTTTAATAACAAACTTGCAAATGCCATATCAGAAAGTTTCAGCCCTCCCTTCAGATCACTTAAGGTCTTTTTTCCTTGTCTATAGTTGCACAGTAAATTTTTATTCCGTTTGATAATGCTGTTCTCCAAGCCAGGCTGAATTAAACAGCCAAGGCAGAGAACACGCAATACCATCTAAACACCCTCTTTAACACCACTGGCATTCCCATACTCTCTGTACCTGCTAGTTTTTATCATCATACTGGAAAACAGTGAGTTTAGAGAGAAGTTCCTTCACGTTACGTGCAACAGCAGCACACAGCTCTGCCTGCAGCTTTCCCCTTTCTATGTGCCTGCTTTATTCTTCTTACAAATGCTGCTGAAAAACCAGTGCAGTGTTTTCCGAACTGCATTGTCCTCTCTGTGGTCTCCTGCTGGCATCTACAGTGATGCAGGGCACCAGTGTCTACTACTGTGCTCTGCTACCTCACCAGTGTCACCCTCTCTTCCTTTGGGCTGCTCTACTCACATCTCATTTCAAGTGATAAAGCAGTCTAAGATCACAAGCACGCTGGGATCAACAAAACCTGTTAGGTGTATCAGTTAATTAACTTCTGTTGAACTGAACCAAAACCCAATTTGCCGTCATTTCTTTATGGTGTCTAAAGAAGCTACACATTTATTAGCTTACTGCACTACTTTTCCATTTGGCATTTCCACATCTGTATCAATAAGTAAACCCACTAAATAGAATTTGGCCGTGTATACAGATGTTATGAATTAATCGACCTTCACTTGCTACTTAATTAGCTGGTGATAACATTTCTCATTTCACATAAAAAAATTCGCTGGCTACTTTCACCCCCCTGATTCTCACGTGCATCGCTGAGATGCACAGCTGCTTTATAGCAAATCAAAGCACATCAAGATACAATTGACACAGATCACAGTGGATCTTTTTGCAACATTCCGGACTGAAAGGCAAATAACTAATTAGAAAGAACAGCCTTATTCAATTACCTAATAATAATCTCCCTTGCTCATTAAACACATTACATACAATGTAACAGCTGGCATGCTGAAATATCCAATAAAGAAAAACCTGCTTATAGTACTGATGGTGTTTTAGGGAAAGCTGGCTAAATGTGGGTTTTTTTATAGTAGTACTTGTTTAAAAGATCACCTATGCATGGAACAGTGGAGGACTTAATTACACTGCAAAAATGTGAAGTTTGGGGGAAGAAAGAGCAAACATCTCTTAGGCCAGCCGTGAGTAATGCCAAAGACCAGCTTACTCCTGTACTGCAATACAGTATGAGCCTTGTGGGCTGCTGCCCTGAAACAAAATGAGATCCTAAGAGCTCAGGACAAAATGGCACATGGTTCTTACATAAAACATAGTCACCTCTGCTTCCAGGAGAGTTTTCATTTTTTTTATCAAGTGGCTGTCTAAAGAAAAAATGTCTCACAAAACCTAGCAGCAGAGATGGTAACTGCAGACTCTGCCCTTCCAGATGGGCTCTAACCACATAGTCTAGAGAGTTACACCTTCTCTTGCTCTCTCTTACTGCCTCTTACAATTTCTGTGGTGCTTTCTATACAACAGCCAGCTTCAGTGAGGGGTGTCACCTTCCCCACCTATCATCCAGGATCCTTTCACTGCCTTGCTCACCCATCTAAAATAAGACCTAAACCTGCATTCCTAATGGAATCTTCCTTCTCCCTGAAGAAATAAAGGCAAGTACAAACAACTCAGTAAGATAAATCTGCTATTTGAAAAGGTTGAAAAAGGAAAACATCATGAGAACTACGCTTAATAAGCAAGCAGAAGCTAAAGGTAAGAGGGAATGACTGCAGGCAGTCCTCTGCAACAGCTGTGCTCAGCACAAAGAGCGCTAGTATCATTAAACGGGTAGTGCTGCAAGCACCAACACAAATGAAGGCAGGGGCTTTACACATTTGATTTCAAATCCCAAAACGTAGCCTCCTTGAGGTTAACTGAGTTTTAAGGATCTTCTCTTGCCTGTACTCTCTGAGAACCTCCTCTTTCATTTGGGAGGGCTTATAGGTCTCTCCCTTTTACTCCACCCTACTATTTAGCTGCCTGTTTTTACAAACCTTGTAGGAACTTAATTATCCTTGAGACTATGATCTCTTTGTCAAACTTGGCTGAAACTGGCCAGTGTGTTCAGAAGTTAGGGAGAAGAGAAAAAGAGGCAGCCTGACTGCATAAGCCTTATTTCCTCAAGAACCCAGGCTAAAAAAAAATTATAGCCAGAAGGTTCAATTAAAGAAAGAGAACTGTAGACTTTTCCTGCACTTCGAACACAGACCAGTTCATGCATACTAATCAGCTAACACTGCTCTCACTGAAGTAATGAGAGTTTTGCAGCAAATTAATATTTGTATTTATTTATACTGCAGACTATCGCAGGCTGGAACTTCAACAGCATCAACATGTTCAGCATGAAGCACAAAATCACCTTCATACCAACACCGTAATTTACAGATGCTCACAGTATCTCCACAGCTATATTCACACACCTCCATCTCTGCACATGCAAACTGCATACCTCCATTTTTAGTAACAGACATATATTGTATGACCAGTGCTATGATGCACACAGGTAGGGCAAAATGTGTTTGGGGAGTAGCCTGCATTTTCATTACATTCATTATTAGCCACTACCTTAAGAAAATCACCATTAAGATACTCTCTGAAAAGCATATATTGTTTCCCATTTTGTATCAGAAACCAACTACATGAATATTTGATGGCACTTGACATATGTTCACATCTGCAAATGAAGTAATTGAGAATTATACTTCAGGGGAACAGGATTTCTTTGTTGTAACTTTCATGGTTTTTCAAATCCATAGAGCATATTCTGGTTAATTTCTAGCCTTAAAATCTTCATGATGAGGTAGTTACAGTTGTTATTTAATTTAAATTTGCAAAAGGTTGCCCATCTTTATTTTTAAATAGACTAAGTTCACTGTCACAACATCCCTGTGCCTAGAAAGATTTTCCTTCTTGCCATAGATAGCAAGACAAGCCCAGTTACATGGGTCACAACTATTTCAGATTAGTGAGTTTACATTAGCTGTTAGCATTACTAATGGTGAATTACAAAGTACACACTGAAAATGTTCATTGCCTTCTTGGTCTCCACAAGGGCATTCTTCTGCTACAGAAGACAGTTTCTTCTGGGTTTGGCCTATACCCCAGCTTTCCTCTGAGCCAGGTCATCACTGTGGCAAATGCACTGTCCACCTTTTTACTCAAAGCAGTTGACATCAGAGTCTCCAGTTAGTACAAGAGCTAACACTGCCTCCTGAGAAAGGCTTCACTCTGTTGCCATAGAGAAGTCAGCAGGACCATCTGGAGTACCCTGGGCCATCCTGACCTCTGCATGGTGTCAGCAGATATGACACATTACTCTAACATGGCACTAGGAAGCCATCAAGAGCACTCTAGGGCACCTCAAAGAGTATCAGATGCCTCTGGGCAACTGAATCAAGCCCAAAGATTTAGGTCCTATCCACAGCAAATAAATACATATTAAAGTGATGGCCTAATCTAGAAAGTGATCTCAGAAAAAAAAAAACCACAAAACATTATACATCTCTCGACTTTCACATGTTACACCTACCTTAAAATCCTGTATTTTGTTGAGTTTTTTACTCTGCTGGGGGCAAGGGCTAGGGGCGTGTTTGACAACAGCCAGTGGGGCTTGGTCTCCTGTCTGACATGCTGGATTTTATTTTTTGGCTCACTGTGAACCAACAGAGAAGGTGCCAGCAGCTCAGTTAGCTTCTGGAACACAGCTGAGCTGTTATTACAGCCACCATGTATCTTCACAGATGCCACCAGACTGACACTTGGTAAGCTCCTCTCCTGACAACATGTAAGACAGTACATGAACGCATTCAGTCAGAGGTACAGCTTCACGGTGGAGCCCTCAAGGCCCAAATTTAATTTCAAACAAAAGTAAATTAATTACGTTTTTACAAAGTTTAAAGGTGTCTGGCCTATGGGACATGCAGGTGAGGTGGCAGCAGCACGCCTGATGGGCTGCTAGCCCAGACCATCCATGCAGCTGCCATGACACCACGCACCATAGATCACCTCTCGTTCAAGCCAGAAGCACGGGCTGAGAACTTGTACCCTTTTTCACAAGGCATTACGTCTACACTACGATGACTGCACCAGGCCGTCTTTCAGCCAGGAGCATGGCAGGACACAGCACCGTGTTGTGGAGCAATGCGTGAGCCTGCAGGGTTACAGCTGCCCACAGGGAGCAGGATGGCTCTGTTAGCCCTTTGAGCCACCAAGTCACCTTGCTATACAGCTCATTGACAAAGCAGATGAGAAGACAGCTTCTTTTCCCCATTATTACTTCTTTATTGTGGTTGAGACCCTGCAATAACCTAATCCTGGGGGGCACAGCATGCCCACAGCCACAAAAAACGCATCAATGGAATGGAAGAAAACAGATGCTTATGATTTCTTCTTGCATTTCAGCTGTGGGACAGGTACCTCACAGCAAGCTTTCAATGATATATTCCAACATCTCTAAAACAACAGCTTTCCTTTTATTGCAGTGGGTTTCAGATACAATCCACCCCCTCAAAAACAAGGCGCCAGTCTTCATATGAGGAGATAAGAGTTGGGAGAGGGGTATGGTTGTCAAACACACTTGCAAATAAACTCATCAATTCTTGTTGTGTTTGGGTTTTTCAGATTTAAAGTATCTTTCCAGTGCTGGGGATGACCTGGGCCAATAGGAACATGGGTCTTATCTCCTATGCCAGGCTTTTACATTAGGAAGCTCCCGGCATCTGAGCACAACCCTGTCTCTTCTATTGATGATGCAGTTGAAGTATAACGGCTTGCGAAGAACAGCTGTTGCCTGAGCTGAGAGAAAGCTACATATGCAGGGCCAAAGGAAAAAAAAAGCCTGGAATGAAAGAGGAACCACCTACCAGAAAAATAAAGGAGTAGGTGGGGAGACCTGGAGAGAGCAAGCTTGTGGGAACAGTGAGTGACCCGAGTTAATAGGGAGCGTGGGGGAGGAGTGGGCAGCGAGCAATTGCTCTTGTGTTCAAAATTCTAGTGATGGGATGAGTCAGAGACTCTGACTGAATTTTGCCTTCACTACACCTACAGACTGGTTATTATAAAGCTTAGGGGAGCACAGGTTGGTGCAGCAACAAAAACTACAGGGTGAATCGATGGGTATATGAAGCACCCCCAAGTGCCCGAAAATCTGAAGAACATCTGCCAAACACTGTGCCCTTTCACACAAGGTTTCCTGCAGCTCTAACTAGTCTGTCTAGCTGCTGCTCTTTATGTAGTAAGACTTAGACTGATAACCGAGTGGCAGCTGCATCTGAGATGAAGGTGTATGGCAGATTACCTGGGAATGCTCTTCATGAGTCTCTGCTGGGCTTCTGGAAGCAGCAAGCTCCAGGAGTTAATTCAACCCAGCAAGACCACGGCCCAGGAACTACTCAATACTCTTTTAATCCCTCAGGACAACATGATTCAGTGAACAAGAAGATATATTTCTATTACATCCTTCAGTGACTGTTCTTTAACTGCTTTTTCTTTCAACCATTTCTACCCCTAGTGCTCACCCTCCTCCCCAGGCCAGGGGCCAGGCGACCTGCTCAGCAAGTTCTACCACACTGAAACAGACAGTGAAAACTGCTGGTAAAGACCCACTTGCTCACATTGAGAGATCCTAATGGGCCAAAGGAGGCACAAGCTGTTGCAACAGGTCTCCTGCTTGCAAAAGGCATCTGCTCTGACCACCGCAAGGCTTTGCCACTGAAGAGGGGCTTCCCACGCCTTCAACAGGGAAGGAGGGTCTGGGTAGCTCTGTGATCAGGTGTCCAACCAGGTTCTTCTTTGAGAATGTAACTTATATCAAGTTAAAACAAGGTGCACAGGTTTAAAATTTGACAGGTCAGGTGGTGACAGGGCATACTAGTGACAGCCAGGACAGGTTTATGCTCTCAGTGCTGCTGCTGAGAAAGACAAAAGAGGAAACAAAACAGGGCCTGAAGGAGATACCTGGCTTTTCTAACAGCCTATGTAAAGAACTTCAACTGGTTCAACTTCTCTGCTTTTCATAGTTTCAGTTTGAGGGCAGAGGCAGTGGCAGCAGGTTAGGACTTGCTCCTTCAAGTTGACTTGATGGCTAGTGCCCCTCTGCCTCCAGACTTTGCTCCGGAACAGATGAGAAATGTGAGAAATCCTAGCAAGCGGTATAGCCCCTTCCACAGTGAGCAAACATCCACGTAAAAGCTAAACACCACATAACACAGCAGTTAAAGGCTTATTTCAGTTTTGTTTGATTCTCTCCTAACCCATTTAAGCCAAGCTCATGGATTTTTAAGGGTGTCCACCCAGCAGTTTAGCTAGCTGGTTTTTAACCCTGCCTTTAGTTAAGCCAGAAGAGCTGGCATGGAGACAGCTATATGAATAGAGGGAGAGAGGCAAACAGGAAAAAGGAAGTGTTAAAGGAACTTGTGCTTGCTGGGAGGACTACAGGAGAACACTTGAAAATAAAAATAGAGTTTTTTGCAGAAAAACAAGAACAGGTGATTGACAATGCAGGGAATACTAAGAGTCCCTAAACTCAGAGATAAGGATGGGGGTCTTGAGAAAGAGATTCCCATTTCTTAAACCCCACTGTATCTCAATTTATGCTAGATGTTGCTGCCTAAATTCATAGTTTCATCTTAAATTTAATGCAGTTCTTCCCTCTCCTTTGGATCAATTCAAACAAGTTGCATGGCTGCATGATCACTTGAACAGAAATAAAAGACAGGAACGAGTTGTGATAGGACACAGGACTGGATATAACCATCTCTTTCTAGCAGCAGCTCTCAGCTGCACAGATTAGGTATAAGGTGAAATATAGTCTCAGGAAATAGGATGGTATAATTTCATGCAACATCTGACACCTTGCACTTTATTCTGAGCTAAAAAATTCTCAGAGCATGAAAAAGCAGTACCTTCAAGAATCATACCTGTCCTGGGAACAGTATTTTCACAGAGTAGATTTAAAAAAAAATGAGCCTTTTCTCCTGAGACTTCCTTTGAATTCACTGGGGAGAAACCTGCCACTTCCAGACAGAAGTCAGTGGAAGAAAAACCCACCCAGATTCATCCTTAGGACAATTCACAGGAGATTCTCTTCTGCTTTTCCAATACAAGAACTGGGGGGATCCATGAGACAAGGAGGTTTGAAATGAAAAACAGAAGTTGGTTTCCATGCCATATGTAATGAAGTTGTGGAAGTCCTCGCTGTGGCATGCTGTGGGTACTGAAGGTATACATGGTTCAAAAAGCAGCGTGACAAATCCAGAATAAAGACTGTCACCAAGAGCTATTAAGTACAACCCTATCACGTCTGGCTCTCAGTGTCCCTGAGCAGCACACCACTAGGTGCTAGGAAAGCACTCCAGGAAGCCACTGCATGTTTGCACCCCACCTCCTAAATATCCACTCCTGGCCATTACTGGGTCACTGGGCTAAATGGGACTTTGGTCTGACCCAGGGTGGTCACTGCTATTCTAAATACAGAGGGAGCCTCCTGAGTTAATTCTCAGTCATCTAAAACTGGCCTTGATTTGACACTTTGTCTTCCTGCCTACACTTTACAACAACTCAGACACATGAAAGCTTCTGCCAGGTGTTCTCAGACTACCTGTAGTTTATTGGACTTTTTATAAGAAAAAACAGAGGTGGGTAAAAAAGAAAGGATACAACCAAACTAGTTGCTCTGCAGGAAGAGCAAGATCTGGATTCTGCATCCCCCACCTGGAAGGTTTCAGCCTGCAACTTCCACATCCCCACAGCCCACAACTACTGAGAAGGGCAGCCTACACCCTCCCATCCTGCTGAAATTGGGTCATTGTGCAGCAAAGCAGGCAAAATTCATGGGCCCAGAAGGCATAAGCCACTCTGTTGCCCAGGATAAATGAGTTTGCCCGTTTCATTCTTCCCCACCAGCTGTAGGCACAGCCCTTGAACTCACCTTGTCTTCAGTGTCACACTACATAATCAGGCAATGGGCAGAAATTCAGCCAGCTAGGACACTATAAACACCCATTTAAATGCTTTCTAGTATAGACAAAACTAGCCAATCCCCACCGCATATGGTGCTCATCTACAGTCCGCCCAGACTGCCTCACCTGCCAAGTGAAAGCAAGTATCACCTACTTCAAAGTGTGACGTGATCCTGAGTTCTTGACCTTTGTAAAACATTTAGAGACCCACAAAAGAATCACAGGAAGGCAAATAACTACCTACTGCCATCCCAACCCTGAGCTCACTCTCTTACAAACAGCCTGCTCACTTTACAAAGACTTTTCTTTCTGCTAAGGCCATCTTAAACAGTTCCAGATATTTCAAAGTGGATGTTCCTACAATTTCTTTTTTTTTTTTTTCCTGCAACCCTTTTAACTTGGTAAACAGGTCTCTGTGTACAGCTTGCAATTGCCTTTTATTCTGCGGTGCCAAATGAGACTAGATAGGCATATTCTTAAAAGGCTTTCATGAAAATGCAAATGAACAGTTCCACTAGTCTGCTGGCTCAATAAATAGAACAGTTCGAAGTGTTTAGACACTAGTAAATAGATAAAAAATAGAGAAGAAGCCATCTGTAGCCCTACAGAAGCTTTCATTTTCTTGTTACCATCATAATACTTGCAATAACAGTATCTTCAAGATACGTCCTCTGTTATCTGTATTAGCTTAGACAAAGTATCTTTCTAGTAGTAGCTGAGCTGCAGAAAGAGTATAAATCTGAGTCAAGAAGCAACACCAGAATTTAAAACCCACACTTGCCTGTAAACATGAGAGTCAACTCCCAGCAAAATGCACATGATCGTATTTTCTTATCTGCCAAGTTCTTCCCCTCTCTACCCCTCCTAGACGTCACCATTCATTTCAATGATTTTTTTTTTTAATTCCACCTCAAATACAGCAAAGTGTTGCTTGTTCTTGTCCTCAGACATTATATTATATATTAGTATTCCTTTAAAAGGATTTTGTTCTTTACTACTAGCAGGACAAGAAAGCCTTGAAAACAGGCTTGCTTATAGTGACCAACTTGGAGGAATCTAAATGTGAATATATTAAGTGTGCTATATCCAGGTTCTTCACTTTTAAATTAAGCTACTTGAACCCAGCTACTTGAAAAATATAAACACAGCAGTTCTGAAATTCAATCTTCCCAGTTAAGACAGGCCTCTCCACAGACCCTTCCCACTGCACAAATACTGCAGCATCCAAAGAAGAGCCTGTAAGGGCTCCAAAAATGTTTCAGGAGGGTTTGACAGCAGAAACCATTCCGGCAGTGCTTCCTCAGCATCCCTCACCTTCCTGGTGGGCTCTGGGCCTCAGCATGGAAGTACCCCTTCATTCACCTCAGGCACAGTCAACCAGATTAGCTCAGAGACACTTCATCCTCGCATTAAGCTCACTGAGGCCACTTGCCCAGTATGGTTTTCCATGTGCCCACATGGCCACACTGGCTGGCCAAGTCACAGGGAGCTTCGACTGGAGGGAGCCCCATCACTGGAGGCAATGTTATGACTGGCTAACGGGCACACATCTGGCTGACGGCTGCATCGATCATCCATCAGGTACACAGGAATGATCCACCTATGTTCTCCTAACACTGCAAAAATGCCCTGTTCAGAACAGACCAGGCTCTGTCCTTCACCAAAGAGTGAGAAACAAACACTGAGCCACATCTCAGAAGCACATGCACCAGAACCTGGCTTGAAATCAGCAAGTTTCTGGCCTGAATCTGAACCCGGCTCATTAGTCTTTAGCTATTTCTGTCTCGCCTGGAGCATCTCACAGATGAAGCATATTCAGAGCCCAGACAGTCTTCAACAGTGAGCATTGTGGATCCCCAAAACTGTAATCAGTCCAATGGGTTGCTGTCGCAACTTTTCCTGGGTTTAAAGTCAAGTATTGAAAGGACAGGTATTCAGAGCCAAAAATCCCTTTGAGTTAAAAGCAAACAGGGTTCACTAAATTCTGTTGACCTTTTACTTGCAACCAACAGACCTACAAACATACTTCTTTGATACAGGAAAATTTGGACTCTGATGCAATCACGTTAGTCCAAAAACCTGGCCTAAGGCCACAATACTGTCACCTGCAGAAGTGACCGAGTACTCTGCTGGTGCCACACAGCCCCTCTCCCTTGTGTCAGCAGCAACTACGACAACAACTTAGGTTTAACCACAATCAATTTCCCAACCTGGTGCACTGCACAATCACAAAGACAATGGTGTGAGCACAAAGGAGGATGTGGCACTGCGTGGAGGCAGGTGTCCCTGGCTGGCATTATTTCCTTCAGTCCCAACGCCAGCTTTTGCTAGCTTAGAACAACCCTGAGGCTACAGGCAAGTCAGCATGAAGATGCTTCTGGTCACACAATTACAGGATGGTTGAAGTTGGAAGGGTCCTCTGGACATCATCTGGTCCAACCCCCTGCTCAAGCAGGGCCACCTAGAGCCGACTGCCCAAGGACCCTGTCCAGATGGCTTTTGAGAGTATTTCCAAGGATGCAGAATCCACAACCTCCGTGGGCAACCCGTGCCAGGGCTTGGTCATCCTCACCGTGAAAAAGTGTTTCCTGATGTTCAGAGGGAACCTCCCGTGTTTCAGTTTATGCCCATTGCCTCTGGTCCTGTCACTGGGCACCACCGAGCAGAGTCTGGCTCTGTCCTTTTTGCGCCCTCCCTGCAGGTATTTATATACATTGATGAGATCCCACTGAACCTTCTCTTCTCCAGGCTGAAGAGGCTCAGCTCTCTCAGCCTCTCCTCGTAAGAAAGATGCTGCAGACCCTTCATCATCTTTGTGGCCCTTTGCTGGACTCTCTCCCATAGCTCCATACTGGTGCTTTGGCAGTCTGAACCAGCTGGCAGATACTGATACCATGCTCCCTCGTCTACCCTGGAAAGAAGGAAGGCATGCAGGAGAGTACATGTCCCTTCCCAAAACAGTGGCTCTTTTGATCTATCAGCCTGTAAAGGAGAACCTGTGCTATATCCTGTGTTTGACTGACTTCTTAGGGAGCAGCTGTAACTACCAGGCACCACTTAAATGCAACACATACCTCAATCTGAGACTAAAAAAAATTATGTGTCTTCTCTGGGTAGGAAGAAATGTATTGAGAGAGACTCAACGTACTCGCTATAATTTATTTTTACAGCAGGTACACCAGAGCAAGACAGTTAAAACGCTAAGTCTCCAAAGCTCTAGATATTATGTAAATAAACTCTAAATAATTGCCTGCATTAAAGTGTGGTTCAGCATTCAGCATGGAAAACAGCTCTTGTTTTTTTTAATTAAATTCTGATTTTATCTATAATTCTAGACTGTTCTGTTTGTTTATTTATATGAAAAGTTATCCTGCCTGTTGAGTGCCAAAGCCTTATTCTGAAACTGTATGATTAACACCAGTATTTCTGAAAGCTACGCATCAAATAGATTTATGTGACTAATGACATAAATCCCTCAACTGGCAGTAAAAACAAACTAAGCTAACCAGGCACATTCTCGCCATACATACAGCAATTTACAAACACTCTTCTGAATAACTGAGATAACGGCTGCGAGGATACCAGCTGATACAGCCAAGAGGCATGCACTCGCAATGATCCCTAACAGCTTCTTACGCACTGCGGGGTCAGGCAGCACACCGTAACACCGAAAGCTCCAACTCACACTCGGCAGCAAGGAGCTGCAATGGAAGACATTGTCGTCCCGTTATCAGATCTCCCTCTGCCTGCAGCAGCGTTGGTGGGAAGAAACCTGTACCTCTACCGATGCTGCTTCAGGCCAATCTCGCTTCTTGGTATAATTCCATCTTTACCAGCAATTGAAACCAATAAATTCAACTAGAAAATGCAAGAAGGGAGGCCCAGGTGCATGCTCCCTTCTGCTAGCTGGGAAGAGGGTGATGACGGGCAGCGGGATGGAGCAGCCGCCAGAGGCAGGCTGGAGTGAGCTGGCCCCTTGGAGCAGATGCCTTCCCACACTAGGACAAAACACGCCTGCTTGCTTTAACTACATTTTTTACACAGCTTTGGACTTCTTTCCACTGAGCAGTGATGCTGGTTGTCAGTAAGTTATCCACGGTGATCCCTCAGGATTTCTCTTCACAACATTATTAGCTTAGGCTGTGACTCCAGTTTCAATTCATGGGCAATAACAACCCCTGCACAAAAGCCTCCAGCTCAAATAGCTGGCACCTCCACTGCGAGCTCCCTACGCTGCCAGGGAGAGCAATGCTGTCCTCGGGCAGCAAGGACAGGCGCATCGCCATTTCAGCCCTGATGCAGCAGCACCTCTTGCACTGGAAACCCACCACCCTGCCAGCCCAGGGGTGACCGAGCCCTGCTGCCCATCTCCAGCCTCCCAGCCACAGCCCTGAGTCTTTACAATAGTTAAAAACTGTATTAAAAAAAAATTTCTACTGACTTGCTTATTTTTTTGTAAAAGGATTATTGCCCATCTGCTGCAGACACTAGCCTGCCTGTTTAAAAAAAAAAAATTATCCCATTGGCAGACAACCAGTATACAAGAACATCTACAAAAAAGCTGTTACAGTTTATCGTGCATTAATCCACGGATTGAGGTCATTAATAGCACTTGATGACAAACTGGTGTGACTCCAAAGGTGCTGTTCTGGCTTGCAGGATATATAGAATGTAACCACCTCACAAACATGTCCCCTGAGTTACTTGCTTCTAAATCTTCAGAAGAAGAAAAGAAACGAGAAAACCCAGAAGAAAGATACCTAGCACAGTATCTTGCACTGCACCAAAAAACGTTATAATGAAAATGAATTAACATTTTCAAATAACAATGAATTTTCTCCTCATTCACACTGATGTTTTCACAGTAAGAGAGTTCTTGGTGAGTAACCGAAATTTTGATCTACAGAGCTAAATTTAAAAAGCAAGCCAAGACATTCTCCCATGCCCAAAAGACAAAGCCACAACTAAAACTTTCAAAACAAAACTTGAAATTCTCAATTTTTTCCTTTAATTATTTATATGAAATAAGCTTTTTCCTTCTGTTGACATGAGAATACAAATGTATCATCACAGAAAACACTGTGTACTCCCCATATCCCATGGGGTCATTAATCTTCTTTTATGCAGTACACAAAGTATTTTCACAGAACTTCTAAAATAGTTTTCTAAAGCGTGCCTGATGTCATTAGGAAGTCAGAAGAAGCTGATGGCCTAACAACATAATTGCTAAATAACCTCCAAAGGAGAGAGTCCCTTCACTCTGTTTTATACTAATGCTGCTATCTGCACTACCCATACATGTAATTATCAATGCTATTAACTTATCTGAGAGTCCCCAATACCAAGGGTAAACAACTCATTGTGTCAAAATTGAAGTAATGGATAGACATTTCTTACTTCTGCTGATTTAAATGAAAGAACCTGCACTCTCCATATGATTTGTTTCATCAGGACTCTGGCAATGGCCTAGTACTGTGCCACTGTGTATGTTCATTTGCCATGAAACAATGATAAATCAGAAAGTGTACTCAGGACAATACAATTGTCCCATCAGCTGTAAGCAATCCTGTATCTACAGTCATATGCAGTTTTTGTAAACAATATATTGACACTGGAAAAGAGAATCCTTAGAAAGAAATCTTTTCAAAGCTTCAATAAATAAAAGTTATGACAAATAAGATGTATATTAATACAAATGTTACCAAGAACAAATCACTTCCTGATTAACATGGTTTAATTGTAACTCATCATTTCACATTTTACTTTCAGTACAATGTAATGGCATTTTCACTACACATGCAAATTTTTTTTTCTTACCTTTAAGGAGTCAAAGCAGGCAATAACTCTTCCATTTTCAACCTGGCAACTTTTAGGGGGGTGTGCAAATTTGCATTCTTCATCAGAGCGTGAACAAGTTCCCCTCTGAAATTGCCTGCACACTTCTAATGTTAGCCACTTTGTATCTCTTACGGGAGCAACATTCAAAGCCATGATGAAAAGCTGATTTCAGACTTGTAAATTGCTGTCAAATGAATTATGCCAAAGAAATTTCCAAAACTAATGACGAAGGAAAGGGAGAGGAAAAAAAAACCTAAACAAAAAAACCCAAACAAAAACACACACACACAAAAAAAAAAAACCCTGAAAAAAATAACTTCAATTCCAATTGAAAAGAAACTTAAAAAAGTGGGGGACAATTACTGATGTCCAATGCATGCAAAGCAGAATAAACAGAGAAAGTTTATCAGCAATCACTCATCAATCATTAAGTCCCACTTGTAGACTTTTGGCTGGGAAAAAACATGCTCAGTTGCATTTCTGTCCATAAAACATGTGGGCTTCTTGATTGTATCACGGATGCACTGGTTTTAAGCCAAGGTCCTTCAATGCAATGGTGCTCCTTGACAGAATAGTAGTTCTCTGACAGTTACTTGCTGGTATTGATTACACAAGAAAAGCAACACAGTCATTTGTTCATGTCCCAGGAATAATAATTCCTCTTCCTCTTTTTCTTCTTTCAGTTTCCCATCAACTAATTGGCAAATGGAGACAGCTGAGGTATCTTCCACCAGGTGTAAGGTGAAGGCAAAGTCTGGCTGGCAAAGACGGGATTAACACGGGCCTAGCAGTCCTCGCTCATAAAAGTGACTTGACAAAGGCACTTTTTAAGTCACTGACCTGACAAAACAAATACAGTATCAGTTCACATGCAACTCATCCAAATCAACATTACGAAACCTATCATCCCTTTTAATCAGATATTATAAACATACTGCCAATGCTCACTTGTGTTTCTTTTTTCCAAACAAAAATCAAGCCTCCTTCGTGAAGTTACGCGTGACAAGGGAATAACCAGTTGAAACACGTATTGCAGTAATATTCTAGGCAGCAATCCAACAGTTGGGAATGACTTAAATAGATGAATGTGGCAGACACAATAATTAGGCATGCTGGTTGTGAAACAATTCCATCTAATATGCTTAGTCTCCAAAACAATACACAAGAACCCGTTTCCATTAATTTATCATTTGGCCCTTTAGATTGTGTTACTACATTATAAGCTGTTACTTGGTATTTGTTCTTCCTGAGAAATGAGGACAGTAGTATTCTGTTCAGATTTTTTGTCTCTCCCTCTGCTTCTCAAGGGGAAAAAAAAAAACAAAACAAAAAATTGTAATTCCAAAATTACAGAGAGAAAAAGCCTTCCATATCCAGAAAACAGTTAGTTTCCCTGTTAAGCTAATGGCTGTTTCATAAAGGCTTCATGAAAGGGCTCAGCTCTAAGTCATCATCCTCTAATGAGTTGTTTCTAATATGAAGCAGTCTTTATCTAAATTTTCCTTTGATTAAATCAGCTTTCATGTACCTTTACAAAGATACGGTTCAGCACCAAAATCTAAGACTTAAATACGGAACTTAAGCTATTTGGGGACTATAAAATACCTAGGATATTTTATAGATAAACAGCTCTGAAAATCAAAGTGTTAGATATTATAAATATTTTCTAATAAATGACTATATTTTATACACAGACAGATGGTGAAACCACAGACATGATCTTTGCTTCTATTCAGCTTCAAAGGAACACAGCTTTCACTTCGTAGATACCAGCCAGAAACAGTTGATAGATTATTTTTGTGCAAGAATAAAGAAAGGGGGAAGGACTGGAATAAGTGAGGTTTTAAAATGAATCAATAAAAATAGCTCTAAAAACACTGTCAGCTTTCCCATGCTAGAATAATTACCATTCTGTGCTTGGATTCATCTGATTTAATTGAAGTCAGTATTGTTAGTAATGTGAGTAAGAATTACTCACACAGTTTCAGGAACAGATTCCAGTTCTGACTTCCAGGTCTTCACATTAAAAGGCTTTTCTATTACTTAGTAATGCTACCAGAAAGGTATTTACTACGTGACTGATACCTACACCAAAATTTGCTACTGCTAGCATGAATAAAGGTAACGCAATGCTAATTGCTCAAAAATTCAGTTTCAAGTCCAACATGCAGTAAAATGGGTCTGGATGATACTTAGCTAGCTTTACCTGGTCATCAAGAACATCAAGTTGCAAGAGAATTAGTATACTTTTAAATAATTCTACATAACTGTAGTATAGTACAGTACATGAATTAAATATTCCTCAAATTAAATATTCCATCAATGTTGTCCTACAGCATTGATGAAGAGCGAGGTTAAGGTGAAAAATGTACAAAGAGGTGAGAAAAATACTCATAACTGATGAAAAGGAAAGACGGGGAAAGACAAGGAGGGCCTCTCCACAAGGGCTTGTTGAGCTGATAGCTTGCTGGCGGATGATTTAGCTGGCTAAATGTAAAAGAGGAAGTATTCTCCCTAGAGTCACCCATTCCAATTCAGAAATGTCAGTAACGGTTTTCAGTAGTAGATGTAGGAGACGGACGGAGATTTTGGGAAAAGGGTAAATGTTATACCGCACTACTGAAAGTCAGAAGTAGTAATACTCTGCTGGGCTGCATATTACTAACATTGACAAAGCCATTTCTCAGGTAGTAGGTGTTAAGACTGAAGAAAACCAGACATTGCACATGGTGGCAAAGCAACCAGCACACAGTATATAAATGGCAGTAGCCATGGTTTTAAAAAAATGTGCACAACAATCACGAGATTCATGAGACTGCAGCAAGAATTAATACCAAAAAGCACTGGGGGTAGATGGTAGAAGAGGAGTGAAATTCAGCATCATCCTATTTCCTATCTTCTTACTCCAGGAACAGTTTCTAAAGAAAGGGAAGCATGAAAAGGTAGTCTCAAAAAATCTGTCTTGTTCAAAAATAATGACACAATCCGATTTCTCAAGAGGCACCGAATGTTTCCGCAGTTTCTACTGATGCAGGCTTAGGAGAAACCGAGCCTTTCTGAAGGAGGCCATGCCTTCAACAGGAAGCAGGTGCAAACATGGTAGATTCAGAAGAATTTGGAGTGCTTCATCCTTACCACTTACTTGGCCTCTGTGTTCATGGCCACATCCTAGGCAGCTGCCATACCTCCTCTGCCCATCACCTGCACCAGGAGGGTGAAGGAAGAGATGCCACCTGGAAGGCCCGAACTCGAGAGGGAACCAATACAAGGAGAAGGGAGAGGAACGACAAACTGGGGAAAAAAATTATGGGAGGAACCAAGGAAAGTAGAGTTCAAGATGTGAGGAAAGAGCTCAAGAGAAAGAAAAAATGGGAGTGGAAGGTAGGAAAGTGAAATGGCTGATTGTAGAAGAGGAAGGAAGGGAAAGGTTTCACGGGAAATGAGAAAAAAGTAAGATGGGAGTGGAAGAAAGATGGAGGGAACATGTGAACACGGCGGGAGAGAAGGGCAAGAAGGAATTTTAGACAGAAAGCAGAAAAGACTTATGGTTACAGGGTTTGGGTAAACAGAGGGAAGTAAATGAGGGAAAAGAAACATGGGATTTACAGAAGAAAATATAATAGTAATCCTTAATAAAATGCCTCCCAGGCCACAGGCCATTACTAACATCACAGCCCACCCTGACTTTATGTGTTGCAAAACCCACCCGTATGGAGAGAACACTCTGCTGTTCTTTCCACTGCTTCTAACTTCTACTTGTGTCACAACATACCAGCCAAAGTTAGCTGTGCTGCCTAAACCAATGAGATCTCACCAGCCTAGAGCCTTCAGCACCAACAGGGTCCCTTATCCAGGCAGAAGGTTTGCTTTTTGGTTTGCTTGGGGGTTTTGTTGAGTTGTTTTGTCACTAATGATCCAACTCAAGCCTACGCTCTCCACTGTAGCTAAACAAACTACCAAAACTTACATATTGACAACTGAGATGAAAAAAGTTCTTATGGAAGCTGAAGTAAGCACTCAACTTCGTAAGTATAAAAGAACTAATTTTGTTTGGTTTTTTTACAACTACTGCTGTTTATTTTCAGTCTCACACACTTGGATCAATGGAATTGATCCAGAATACACATCTACAAATGCAAGGTTTTTTGTACGCTAAGTGAAATAAATTCATGGACATGCATTTGTAAAAACTATTTAGCTTTAGACCCCTCTTCTCAGACAAGCATCAATTCCCTTTTGCAGAAAGCTAGCAAGGCATGGAACAGTAGGAGGCTTTTGCCAATCTCATGTTCTCCTGAGAGAGCAGGAAAGAGCCTGTGTTAGGCTCCAGATCTTCTTTCTGTTCTAAACCACAAAATCATTTCTCCTTTTCCAAGTAAGAAAAAAAAAAAAATCCCAGTTAAAAAAAAAATCCTTTTAATTATTAAACAAGGCAAAGCACACAGGCGCTAGGAGCCCTCAGAAAAGGTTCTCATTCTGAGGAACGCTAGGCAGCCAGCGTCTTTAGGAGTTGCAAGGGAGCCCAAAGCCCTGCCCTGTTACAAACCACCTGGATCTCCCCGCTAGAAAATAGGAGCTCTTGCTATATACAAAGTATTGGCTGGTCTGGTACAGTAGTTTCACTTGTCAGACAGATTATGTGGCAACCGATTATGTAGTATCTGTCTAATGGAGAAGCTGAGGCTTCCTGGACATGTTGCATTCATGCTTGAGTAAATAACTGTAGTGGGTTTGTATGGCAAGGTTTTGGTAGCAGGGGGCCTACAGGGGTGCCTTCTGCAAGAAGCTGCTAGAAGCTTCCCCTGTGTCTGACAGAGCCAATGCCAGCCGGCTCCAAGACAGACCCACCTCTGGCCAAGGCCAAGCCCATCAGTGATAGTGGTAGTGCCTCTGGGAGAACAGATTTAAGAAGCGGAAAAAAGTTACGGCAGACTCAGAAACAGCATCCGGAGAGAGGAGTGAGAACATGTAAGAGAAACAACCCTGCAGACCCCGAGGTCAGTGAAGAAGGAGGGGGAGGAGGTGCTCCAGACACCAGAGCAGAGATTCCCCTTGCAGCCCGTGGTGAAGACCACGGTGAGGCAGGCTGTCCCCCTGCAGCCCATGGAGGTCCACGGCAGAGCAGATATCCACCTGCAGCCTGTGGAGGACCCCATGCCAGAGCAGGTGGGTGCCCAAAGGAGGCTGTGACCCCACGGGAAGCCCACGCTTGGAGCAGGGTCCTGGCAGGACCTGTGGCCCCGTGGAGAGAGGAGCCCATGCTGGAGCAGGTTTTCTGGCAGGACTTGTGACTCCACAGGGGACCCACACTGGAGCAGCGTGCTGCTCCTGAAGGACTGCAGCCCGTGGAAAGGACCCACATTGGAAAAGTTTGTGAAGGACTGTCTCCCATGGCAGGGACCCCACGGTGGAGCAGGGGAAGAGTGAGGAGTCCTCCCCCTGAGGAGGAAGGAGCAGCAGAGACAACATGTGACGAATTGACCCCAACCCTCATTCCCCATCCCCCTGTGCTGCTGGAGGGAGGAGGTAGAGAAATTGTGAGTGAAATTGAGCCTGGGAAGGAGGGAGGAGTGGGGGAAGGGGTTTTGAGACTTGGGTTTATTTCTCATTACCCTACTCTGATTTGATTGGTAATAAATTAATTTAATTTCCCCAAGTGGAGTCTGTTTTGCTCATGATGGTAAATCTGTAAGCGATCACTCCCTGTCTTTACCTCGACGCACAAGCCTTTTGTTGTATTTTCTCTCTGCTGTCCAGCTAAGGATGAGAGTGATAGAGTGGCTTTGGTGGGCATCTGGCGTTCAGCCAGGGTCAACCCACCACAATAACGTGTAGTAATGAGTAAAGACCTCATCTTCAAAAAGTCAACTCTACAGGTGATGACTTCCAGTAAAGGAGCAGAGTCCTCTACATGGTCCCAACACAGATCTCTAGCGGAACCACTAGTGTTAACTCAAAATGCATTAGAACAGTTTTTCACTTTACTCTTAGAGAATTAAGTGCTCTGTATTATTCATCACATTAAAATCTTCAGTAAGAAATGTCAAGACTGAGGCTCAATTTGTTGCTCCTACTGTCATAGTTTATCAACATGATCTATGTATTTCTTCTTTCTTATATACACCAGAAACTCAAGAATTAAGAAGTTGGAAACCCCTCAGTTGTACCTAAGAGAGACTGCATGGTTTAAGTATGCAAACTCTTCATTCCCAACAAGCCAGAAAAAATGCACTAAATATACTTACCTTTACAAGTTTGATCATTTACAATAGTCTGTTTTAAAAGTAAGGAATTAAAAAAAAAACACCCCAACACAAAACCAAAAACCCAAAGACTCGCTATGCTGTGGAAGCAGGGTGTTCTTCCTTTAGGTCACTAGCAGAGCAGAAATCTGTTGACTGTCACAATAGATTGGTGTCCACATGCAGTTAAACACCTGACCTCAAGTGGGATAAAACTCACCTTCAGGACCTACCTATAGCCACCAAAACTGACCTGCTTGATACTCCAATGCCAAGAGAATGTCTTGAGAACTCAGTTTTCAAATACAGCATGTGCATACTGCAACTCTTCAGAGAGAGACTGTTAGCCTTGCCAAACATGGGGACGCTTTCAAGAGGACCAAAGTCACATCTCTAATCCCAGGGAAATGGTACTGCCCAATTTTAAACTGTTGACCCAAAGCAGGTTGCTGCTACAACTTTTATACACTTACACGTAAACACAAATTCATGTTGCTTGCTTCCAGAAAATCAAGTTCAGTCTTAAATTTGCTTCAGTAATCTTTTAACAAAGAAAGAGAACAATGACCCTGCAGTAGACACCAGCACACAGAATTTCAGGCTGAAATTTTATGCTCTGGCTAGAAGTTGTAAGCAGTGGAAAACAGGATCTCTACCCTGAGACAGTTAACCATAAGCATCACTGGCTTCACGCTCCACAATACAAGTTCAGGAACCAGCAACATCTTAACCACATATTACCTTAACTCAGAATCTCATAACATTCTTATTTGTCCAGGAGATAAACTAATCTATAAGAAATAATACCCTTGGTTTAGCCACTCCCTTCAGCCTTGACTTACTAGATTCGAGTCAGTGATTTTACCTGGGACAGGCAACATGGGACAAAATACAACCATTCCCAGATGTCCCAGGACACCATGACATCCAAACACAAGGATTAACCAATGTGCCCCACTCCACAGATGCATCTTCAGGCTTCAGACAAGTATTGTGTTCCTTCAAAAACCTGCCACTCCTTCAGCAGCTGACCACATCTGCAAAGGAAACGTGCTTTGCAGTTCACTATGTTCATAGCCAAAACCTAGTGGAAAGATTCCCTGTGTTAAGTCTAATACGTAGGGATCCTTCTATAACCAGATCAAGTTAAGTATCTTGAACATTCACAATGGAAATACAAATATTCAAAGACTGACAGCTACGGAACCCTCAACCCTTAAGGCCAGGAAAAGACATCCAAATCCCACTAAGTAATACCTCTTGCTTGCAGCTGCACAGTGGACTCCACTTTCAAAGCCCTCAGGACACAGCCACATGTTTAGAAGACACTGGCAGGTGCTTTAGTCCAAAAGATGGCATGACTTTAGTTGAAAAACTGAAGCAAACTTCACTGTTACATTCTTTTAAATGTCATTCTTCCCCATTGTTTGTGCTTTAAATAGCATTCAAAGCCTCCAAAGAGAAACTCCACACTAAAGGACCACCGTGACCCCACAAGCACACTCCAGCATCACTTTAAATTCCAGCTGCCTGCCATGCCCTTGACTCCTCCACACTGTTTTCTCTTGCCCTCCATCAGACTCCCTGCCAAGGAAAGCAAGACTAGAGCTTAAACCTAGGCGAAAGCTGGATCCATTGTGATCTGCCTCCCCAGGTGCAGAATAAAGCCAACACAGCAGCATAAAGCATCCCACATCATGTGTGCTGGCCAACTCAACCAAGACATGCCCACCTGCCCATGCCCCACACCTGACGGAGTAAAAAGCAGAGCAGGTGTGACAGGGCATGACCACATGGACTGCAGCCCCACTCCCTCCCCTGCACTCCACCTGCAGTAGGTCTGGCTTCTCATTGCAAGCTCCTGTAATTACAATGCTGTATCCCATGGGACATGCTCCCTGTCCCTAGAAAGCAGGGCTGACACTCAGTCATCGCATGCTACTTTAAACCTCACTGTGTAAAATCCCCCACTAACCAATACAGAGAGGATCTTATGTCAAAAGATGCTAATGTCAATGAAAAAAAAAAAAATAGTAATTTTACAGAAAATAATGTGACAGTCAACATGCTTGTTAATCACATTTGAATAAATTACATTCTTAAAGAGAGAACATGCAAGAGATTTTTGTGTGGTGGATAGGCTTTTCTCACTCCATCATTCCACCAGATTAGGAAACAGGACCTGAAAGTGACGCAACAGCACAGAGGTATCATTCATCGGTGAGTATTAAGCCAGCTTCATATTCTCTTGAACCAATTTCTAACTTTCATATTTTTGACATGTAACCTAATACTAGATATCTAGTAAGACTAGACAAGGTATGGTAGAACTTAGTAATGTCTTTGCATAGTTCAGTAAAACTACAGCATTAAAACCAGAATCAGGCTTCTGGCTCTTTTCTGAACTGTTGTGAAGTCACAAAAAAAAAAAATATTCCCTATATTCAAGAAACAAGAGAAAACAAGACAGACTTTTATGAAACATCATCTGTTCTTTGATGGCAAGTATGAATGGAAAACCTTTCTGCCACCACAACATTTTTAAGAAAAAACACTCAATGATAGTAGAATATGATGAATGCATCATCATCTACAAATTTCAAATGAAAGTTATGAACATTTCTTTAATCATTTTAAGGGTTTTTTCCACTTTAAGATGTTAAGCAGCTTTCATTTGGTATCAAGCAAACCAGAATTGCTCAAATGAGGAAGATGCCAGAACTGCCCTATCACAGAAGCAGCCCACTAGTTTGATCGGGTGGCCAGGAGCCAAAAATACTAAAATTCTAATCCTGGTTCCTGTATTAATTCGATCTGAACTCAGCTGAAGTCAAAAGTGTCCCGACTTAAAAAAGAACCATTATTTATTTTATTTGCTTGACTTGGAGACAGATAACTATTGCAACATCTCTCTTTGCCTGTTATACAACCAGAGAGGAACACTTGACAACTGTAATTCAAATGAACGCTTTACCCAGAGTTGATCCCAACCATTTTAGTTAAGCCAACAGAAGTCCAGGGACAGGTTAGAAAACACCAGTCTGTTTTATTTAAACTGAGCATGACCTCCAAGTATCAGTTTTGCTAAATGAGCCATAGTCTCCTTTTCAAGATCATTAATGTGCCAGGCTCAGGCTTTTTAGTATGTCCCATGCTATTTACAGTAGGGCAATGAGCTTCTTATTAAAACCTGCTGGTTCACTTTGAAGGTGGCTTTACAATGTAATAACACTAATGTCCTTTGTCCCCAGGCAAGCAGGTGAGGAGGAAGGTGTACCACTGACTGCTAAACAAGATACAACCTGGGACCTTTTCAGTGATCTACTGTACTACTTTGTTAACAGACCATGAAATATTTCTGCTGAACTTTAAGTCTGTAGATGACTGGAGCCTATAAAAGTATTTTCTAACATCAAAGTGCTTCGAAGTCATGCTGATAAAACTAATGCTCATTATGCTTCAGTTAAAATGCAACTGCAGAAAATAGTTTTTTCTTCTTCTAGGAAACTTCCCCCCCCCCCTACAATGATATTCACCCCCCTCACCTNGATATTCATCCCACTCCACTTAACCTTCTCTCACAGTCTGTAACGTAAACACTTCTTGCTTGTAAGTCCAAAGAAGCCTGATTTTATCCTCAAGGTATATGAATTTCATGCACAAAATTCTGCTCCCACCTTGACAAGAGGGCGAAAGCAATTTCTGTTTCTGTGCCTCTGTGAGCAGAGTTAATCATCCCCGGCAGCAATGACGTTATCACTTGGCCTCTTGTGGACACAAAAATTTTGCTTTTGGCAGAGTGCACCACGCGATAGCAATTAATCAAACCCAATTCCCCAGGGAAGGGTACCCCAGTACATTAGGAGCTTCTACTCACACCCAGCTACAGACANCCCCAGCTACCAACATGCCCTTTTTTTTTTTTTTTTTTTTTAGGACTGTAAAAATATTTATAGAAAAGTGTGCTTATGTACTGTGAAAATTTTATAGACTGGCATGGAGGGAACGCATGATCAAATGACTGTTCTCACCTGCCAAAGGACCGATAACATGCTGTTACACAGAAGCACAATCTAAAAGAGCTCAGGCTGTTGTCAATTTTCTATTTTCTCTACTCTGGTTTTGCACTAAGTCAAGAAGGTAGAACTCTTACGCAGGTATTTGTTTACATGACAAACAGCACCTCTTTGCACTGAAAGACAAGGATGGGACTGAATAAACCAAGAATTCCATGTAAATTAAGAGATGTTAAACTCGCAAGCTGAAAATATGTTTAAGACTGCCAACACCATTAATAATATACTCCAACAAATCACTCAGTTCTGGGAAGTTGCATGGCACATCCAAACAAAGCTCCCAAGGCAAGGCCAGCAAGAGCACTACCTAATGCTATTAACTCCGACCGCCTCTTAAGTGCTAAACCCATTCTGCTGAACAGATTCCCAGCACAAAATCCAAGCAGCATTGTTGTTCTGAAATAAAATACCTGCATTTCTTTACTGTTTTCTCCATTTGCAGTTTACCTGAGAACAGGATACTGAAGTACACAAGGATGACTTTAGCAGGTCAGACAAAGTCCATCTCTCCCAATATCCAGTCTCCAGCCATGGCCAATACTAGATGTCTATAGACGAGTGCAAAACCAGGAAATTATCACGCTCTGCCTGTCCATTAATCTTCTCCCAGCAACCTGTAACTGGTGTCTTTGTCTTTGTATTTAATAGGTCTCGATGAATTTTTCTTCCATGGATTTGCCCACTCTCTTTTTGAACGCTGCTCTGTCAGAAGTGTCTTTCATCATGTGTGTGGAAAGTAGGATACCAAGAGGCAGCCTGACTGTTTTTCACAATTGTTGACAAAAGCCTGGACTCTCAGGAGAGGAGTGTGGATACGGAAGGAAACACTTTCGAACTGTGGAGATTTACAAAAATTTGAAAACAGCAAAATGGAGCCGGGGAGTAAGATGACTGATTACAAAACCCCCTTAAGTCAATCTGTGTTGTTACTGGCTTTTTATTACCCCTGAGTAGGTTAAACTAGAAAAGAGGATGTACCTTTTCCTTCCAGTGAAAGTGGAGCTTGGAGAAAAGCATTTTTAAAACCTACCAGAAGAGGAAGAAACACCAAGATCCCTTCTTCTGCACCCCAAGCTGCATCACCTAGGAGCATTCCCAGAAGCAATGCTTTCTTAGAGACCCAACAGAGGAGGAATACCCGAGGGCATGCCCAAAGGAGCCCAAGCAAGGCCCTGATCACATTCTGCCAGACCCAGAGCATTTCACAACCATCACAAACATATTTGGAAGCAGCAGCTCATCGTGATGCGAAAGCACTTCCAACAAGGAAAAGCAAAAACCTCAATAGTGTCTTTACTTCTCAGAGGGTTGCCCAAGCAAACCTTCATCAGTGTCTATTTTATCGCAAGGATTCAATTCCCCTTTCTCTCTCCATTAGCAGTGAGCACATAAGACGCTAACAACTGTTTTATTTACCTCCAAAACTAAAGAAATCCTCATGAAGCAGAACATATGCAAGTGCTTTACTTCTTAGGTTTCTCATGGGACATACTGCAAAGCCAGATCAAGCCTCTATGTTGGAATACTTTGTATCTTACAGCTGTTAAAAAGAGGGAACAGCAACCTAATTTTAAAGTCACCTATGGAATAGCAGATTGTTACCAAGTACCTTCAAAGGCAATTTAATTTAATTTTTTTTAAATAACGTTTTTATGCTAACATTCAGACAGCAAATGTTTTATATAACAGAAGCTGAAATTTTCCACTAAAAGCCATTTTTCAAAGACCCCTCCCAGTCAAGGAGAAACCAGTAATGGGTTTTTCTGGCACGGCCCTGGAGGAAAAAAAAGAAGTGGTATTCACTATAGGTTACTGGTCTCTTCTGAAGGTAGGATGCCTTCCTGTGTTTTGAACAGAGAGATTGCTTGCTGCCTGATTATCTTTGGTCCTCCAAGGCAAATAAAGAAAAGATCTCATGAAGCTCAAAGTGAAGATGACACTGAAAGACTTTCTTTCCAAAATTCAGCCATTTATTTGTCCACAAAACCAAAAAAAAAACCCAACCAACATTTAAAACTTCAGAAGCTACCTGTGTTGTGTTTGACAATACATAATGGAAATTTATTCTCCCTGGAACAAAATAAATTTGCATTTAGTGAACCATTATTCTGTTGCCAAATAGGTATCATGAGTTCAGAAAGAGAACGCTTTTCCTCTAAAGTTGTTTTTGCAACTGGTGGCAGAGAAACAGAGCTTTTCTCAGAGTACTTGCAAGTTCTGTTGAATTTCTGTTTTCCTGGAAATCTTGAAAATTTCTGTTTAACCCCCAGGCAAATAATGGAGTTACAACTGTAGAAGGAGTACACAGTAACTGTCTGCAGATACTGCCTACCAGAGCAAACACTTCTTTCTGATCTCTAGGATGATGAATTTTGGGTTTCCTGTGCAGTACTGCTACTGACCTTCCTTTCTGCTTCAGCACCTATTAAGAAGCACTGGCCCAATAAAAACAGGTCATATCGATCCGTTGTTTTAATTTGTGTACCGTCTCCCTCAGTCCAAAAAGTTCACCACCCGTTGCCACTTGAAGAAAGTTACTTTTTAACCCAGTTTCATTTTAGAAAATAAACTTTTTTTTTTTAATAAGTAACAGGAGACAAAGTACTTTAACGCACAGAGAGGATACACAGGAACAAACTTGGAAAGTTTATTAGCCTGCAGTAAGGACATCGGATGAGTTCATACTCATTTTTCTGCCATGTGCATAGTTCAGTTGTCTGCAACAGTAAAAGGGGACATAAACTACATTCAGATTTCTGGAAGGAAAAAAACCCAAGCCTGCCAGTATCTTGTAAAAGCAACTTTAATGTACAGAGCCTTCCTTTTCATTTCTGTTAGCTTAAAAGTTGAAAAGGGAATGGATTCAGGCAGCATTAGTCCAGCACTCCTAGGTCCCAGACCCAGGCATGTCCCTGCCTTAATCCAAAAGTTTTCTCAATATTTAAATGACAATCCTGCTCTATTTTAACTCATCTATTTAATGTGGAAAGAGAGCAACAGGAAAAAAAGTTTCTCCTACTCTCACTAGGTCTTGTTGAAAACTTTCCTGGAGGAAATTTCAGCATCTCAATGCCTCCTCTGACTGAAAGGCGGAAATATTGGGGGGAAAGTAGAAGATAGTTTAGCAATATTGAAACAATTCCACCTCAACACTACTTCCATATGGTTGAATCATTTTATCATAACTTAAATATTATCTAAGCACACGGTTATTCAGGAATACATTGTAAATTGTGTTTCAATAGGGAAGTTGAGAGTTCTTTCATCCTTTGACACAATGAATTACAGTATTTTTGCAGTGAAAACTGAATACATTTCCTAGAAATGTTTTGACAGAGCACTTTGAGACCTTTTACTACTATGTCTGCTCACCTGTAACCGCAGAGATTTCTCCCTCCTGCTGGGGACGGCAGTACTGCTAAGCACAGCCCCGTGTTCACCAGCGTTTCCAAAGCAATGGACACGCTTGTGACACTGAGTACAAACAACTGGCTTTTGGCAAGACAGTTTTCTGCTCACGTTGCAGTGGAAAATTTGGACTGGTTAAAATAAGTCTTGACAGTTTTGTCCTTTTCAAAGGTTTAATTCATTTGTTGTACTTCAAGCTTAGTCCCAAATGGGTATTTAGAGCCACATTTTGTTTTGTACTGTATGATTTGTATTGCCTTGCACAATTTCTGTGCTAAATCATAATTCAAAACTTGTTTTAACCCTGCATAAATCTCACCTTGATAGACAGCACTATTTTTGAAAGATAATGTCAAATTTTCTGTGTTACAAATGCAATAAACAGCACAAAAAATATTTTTGATTTGGTCAAATAAAGAACATCAACAACAATATGCAGAGATAAAAAATTGTCCATGTATAAACATAAAAAGTGGACTGGTGCTGTTATGCTTACACACATTTCTATTCCAAAAAACAACTTTGCAAAAATTACTTAAATTTCTGTGTTGAATGTGCCTCATTTTAATGCAATATTTGCTTAGCTTGTAAATAGCAGATTTTGTATCTTCTAACCTCCAGCCTATATATATACACTGGCCCCTGACACTTGATAGGACTTCTTTCTATTTCATACAAAATTTCCAGGACAAAGCAGGTGAGACACAAAATCAAACCAGACCAGAAAAAAAACGCAAACCAATTAACCAACTCTCTCAGTCAAAATTATGTCCTCCAGTGATCCTCTGAAACTTTATGGACTGCAAAGTATGCATTACCTATATTTGGCTTTCACAGAGATACCCACTTTATTACAATGCATAGACTCTAGAAATCTTGAAAACCTACTTGAAAGGCCCTTGTCCATGTTTATCCCTCTGCCCATCATCTGAAATAGTAGTAACCATGGTGCCACTTAATAGCAACTGAACAGAACTGCCTGTCTGCTACCAAAAAAAGTACTATTATACTCTTAAAAGACAGAAAAGCGAGAGACCAAAAAGATGTAGTGGTATTCTAGTTTTATGCTTTTAGGATTTCTTACGAACAAAGTTCTTACTCAATTTAGATATCAAGAGGGTTGAGGTTTTTTAATTTTAAATTATTATGGTTCTGTAAAGTTGGATGGAAATCTCCAATTTAAGGTCCCAGTTTTTTTCTGGCTTCATTATTGCCAGACATTCTCCAGATGAGCAAGGTCTGCCAGGAAAAGATTTAAAGAACAATCCTGCTGCACAAGGCACAACGCAATCTAAATTTCATAACTGCAGTACTGGAGTCAATACAGCTACACAAATAAAAAAGTTTAGTATTTTTAAATTAGAAAAGTAGAAACTTGCCTGCTGTTTCTAAAGTCCTATTTCAGGGCAATCATTTTTACCTTCCAGCACTCCAAAGATGAAAACCATCACATTTACCTTTCCCCTAAGTGAAAGGTATGCTGACATTTTGGTCAGCTGACATTTTGGTCTGGAGGCCAAGAGGGTTGAGATACAGCTGGTTATCTTTACCAAAGCGGACCATTACTACTAAGTCTGGTTTAATTTCATTTCTTTAAGTAAAAAAAAAACCAAACCAAACCTATATTGATTCCTACAACAAGAATCTTCAAGTTTAAGGACCTACTACACAGCCCTACTGCAGCACAGCTACCTCTCACCCATCTCACTGGAAGCCTGAAAACATCAAGCGCATTTCGTAAAGCCTTATCACCTACAAGTATGTTTACAAGGAACTGTCAGGTTTTATTAAAGGGTACAATTCTGACAACTGTAGAGAAGAGCTAAAAAATACAAATCCTAGAAGCTCAAAATTAAGCAAAATGAAAGCAAAGGATGATCTTTAAGGTCCCTTTCAACCCAGACCATTCTATGATTCTATGAAATTAATTGTCTCACTTTTGTAACCTGGTGATTTTTGTGGAACCTAGTTCTCATGATGACATGAGTCTTATGGATGTTAAAATTTAATTTAAAAGGGTAGCTAGAAGTGTTCAGCATTTGCAGATGGTAGGAAGACTGAAGTCAGAGAAGTTGTTCAGGGTCAACAAATTCTACAAAAGCCCTCAAACTTGACAAAGTCCCATGGTTAAATATCATGCTTTTGCTTCTAATAATGTACTGTCATTTTCATAATGAAGCTTACCGACACAGTCATCCTCCTCCTCTACTTTGCAACATAACCATAAATGATAAAATATAGTTTGCAGTTAACATAAAATTTTTGCAAAGTCATACTGAAGCCAACTGTTAAGAGTTACAAAAGGATCTCATGATAATGAGTACACTAGATGATAAAATGACGTAAGAGTTTAACATAACGACAGGCAAAATAATGCAGATGAGGGAAAAAAAACCAAGAAGTAATAAACAGTACACACACAACACTAGGTTCAAACAAGATACTACTACAGAGGAAAGATCTTGTGGACATTATGGATAATTTGATGAAAACTTCAGCAAAATACTCAGCACTTGATGGAGTATAAATCAAGCAGAACATTTGGCACTATCAAAGGAAAAACAGAAAAGAATTATGCTACTACGTATGGTCATGGAGCATGTAACTTTTGAGCGATAAATCAAGTTTGCATCCCAACCCATCTCAAAGAGATTACCGCAGAGCTAGAAAAGGTAGGGAGAACAGCAACGGCACCATCAGCACTATGGAAATGCTTACATAAACGAAGACGCAATGGCAAGGCTTTTGACAACAGAAGGAATATGATATTCAAACAGACTGATGATAAGGACCACTAAATTTTGACTAGGAGGCATGGGGTACTCAGTGAATTAGCAGTTGGGAAACCACACAAAAGACAGTTAATCTCTGCTTATGGCAAACAGCTAGAGTGTGAAGTTAAATGGCAGCTCATGTACTGAGGGTCAAAAATATGAACAAGTTTAAAATAACTTTTCAACTTAAAAAACAGATTGTTTAAATAGTCAGAATCGCCAATGGCTACTAAATTCAACGGTTGAGAAGGAAAGCCCTCCTCGGAAAGCCTCTGACCCCTGGCGAGTAACAGCTAGAGTCATGTGGCAGTCAAGGCACGTACCGCTGTCCTCAGCTTACCCTTTTGCCTTCTCCGCCTCGGGACTGCAGCTCCTTACAAGCAGCCTACTTCTTCAGCCAGGACTGGTTACAGATCCATAGAGACATGCTGATCCTCAAAAGCCTTCCCATGAGAAACTCAACACTTTCATCTCCTATTTCAGACAAATGGGTTTCAGAGATGGCAGACTCATTCTGCCTATCTTTGGGCATTTAAATGCATCACTAGTGACCAAAAAGCACAATCTCCATCATCTTCATGCCAAAGGGGAGACAGGCACCTCTAAAGGACTACTCAGGACATGAAGGCACAGCTTTATCTCCTAGGGCCACCACAAAGCCACTGACCTAACCAGACAGACACATGCCCACAAGGACTGGCAGATCACACGAGTGACCATGCCACCTGCTCTGCGCTCCAGACAGATAATTTACCAACTTGGGAAGGCAAAAAAACCCTCACAGAAACACGTGTTTGTTCTCAGGCCTCACTCCCTTGCCCTTTGGTGGTTGTGTCCTACTCCCCAAGAGACTGGGGGACAGAAAAAAAGCAGGAAACCAGACAGAGAGAAGACAGACTGGATCCCTCATGTCCTACAGAAGCGTCCAAACATTTCCAGCTCTGTGGGTGAGGTCCAGGTCCAGGAGATGGATTTAGTTCAAGGTCTTGCTCTCCAGCTTCTCCCCTTGAGATGGATGTTGTGGCTTCTTACCACCTAGGACCTTTTACACCAAGGATTAAGCTTCTGGCTTGTCCCCCGCTGGCGATTCCACTTCAAAGGGCTGCTACTGTGGATATCAAAGCCTTTGTAAGTGGCCTCACCACACAATGTCGTGAGCATTAAATGAGATCTTTAAAAA